>ML104321.1:4884-37136 GCA_003697995.1 Taxidea taxus jeffersonii
CAAATAAATAAATAAAATCTTTAAAAAAAAAAAAAAAAAGATTGTCTCTCTCCCTCTGTCCTTCCCCATGGCTTACATGTGCTCTCTTTCTCTCTCACAATAAATAAATAAAATATTTTTTAAAAATTAAAATTAGGGGTGCCTGGGTGGCTCAGTGGGTTAAAGCCTGTCTTTGGCTCAGGTCATGATCTGAGGGTCCCTGGGATTAAGCCCCACGTCGGAATCTCTGCTCAGCGGGGAGCCTGCTTCCTCCCCTCTCTCTGCCTGCCTCTCTGCCTGCTTATGATCTCTTTCTCTCAAATAAATAAATAAAATCTTTTAAAAAAATTAAAATTAAAAAAATAAAAGGGAGCGATGCTTTTTAAAGAAACAATTGTAAAGTCCTGGCTGCCACCACTGCCTCATCTTCTGATGTGGCTGGTTACCTCAGCTGTCCTCTTGGGCAAGGGCCAGGTTGTGGCATGACCTACCCTTGTGACCACAGCCAGGTCCTACCTACACCAGGGGACCCAGGGAGTTTCTGTTGCAGTAGCAAAGAGGGGCCAGGTAGCTCATCATTGACATGTGGGGAGCTGACATCCAGTGGGGCAAACTGACCACAGTGAGACAGGAGATGGGTAGGAGTTAAGAGAGAGACTATTCACCCTTTCCCCACACACAGTGGCTCTTCACACACAGTGGCTCTGTCTCCTCCTGGAGACACCAGCATGAGGGAGCAGTCAGCTTCACTTTCTCACCAACTTAGTCATGTTAACTTTTTATTTGTTCCTCACAACCTCCATTCCCCCTCATTCTTGTTTGGGTATAGGGTCAGTATATGACCTGCCTCAAAGGCTGTTGGCTGGGGAACTTGGGGTAAGCCATACAGTCTGAAGAGAGAGAGAGAAAGAAAGATGGGAGGGAAGAAGAAAGGAAAGAAAGAAGGGAGGGAGAACAAGCACATATAAAGAATCTCTGTGAAGGGTGCCTGAGTGGCCCAGTTAAGTGTCCAACTCTTGGTCTTTGCTCAGTTCTTGACCTCAGATTCATAAGTTCAAGCCCCGTGCTGGGCTCCATGCTGGGTGTGGAGCCTATTTAAAAGAAAAAGAATCTCTGTGATTGGTAGTAGGGGTTTTGAAGCCATGACTGTATGGTACAGCATAGTCCAAGGCATCATGGGACACAGCAGAAGAACAAGCGAGACTAGATGTAGAGAAAGCAAAATATTAAGAGTGGTTCTGTCTTCATGGTGGAGTAATAAATGATTTTATTCATTCATTACCATTTCAATCATTTATTCATTACCATCCATTCATTATTAGTATCATTATTGTTATCCATCCATTCATTCAATTTATTGCTTAATGTACTTGCCAAGTTTTCAGTGATGAACATATATTAAGTTCATAATAACTAAAAATTCATTTAAAAAAAATTGTCATATCCCAAGTAGTCAAAACCAGATTTGGAGTGCTCTTAACAAGCTTGGGTTTCACAGATCACACAGACTATTAAGTCTCTATCTGAAGCAATAATTCACTTAATATATGATTATTACTAAACTTCGGGTTATCAATTCCTTCTTTTCTTTCATTATCCCTCTCACAGAGGTAGAGTGGGACATAGAAACACAAGACTGCTCAACCAATGTTCTCATGACTGACACTCACATACATGCAAACACATGTGTGTGTTCACCCACATGGAAGGGCATACACACACACACACACAGAGCAACAAGTTTAAGCCACCACGTGGGGATTTAAATCAGACAGAGATGTTTTCCTTTAACAGAACCTACAGCCACTACTTACAAGTATATTTTAAATGTTGTCAATGAGATCAATGGGAAAGGCGAAAAATCCTCATTTACATTCCACATTTACATCTGATCTAAATATATACATTGCATTAAAGACCACTCAGAAGTGACCTTCTTTTAAAATAAAGCAGTTTAAGCTCTTTATTCCTATATTGTGGCTTCCTTAAAAACAGGACTATGAATTAGTCTACCGCTTCCTTCCCTCCTTTTGAACAGCGGTTGGACACCTTTTCGCTCTCTGTCCAACTATAGCTCAATCTCCCAAGTAGTCACTTTTTTGCCTCATTCAGTTGAAAGGTGCCCTTCTGGCTTATTTCTTCCAGAGGAGAAACTTGGCTTCCCCACACAGGAATCCTGGATTTAAATTTCTCACCCTGCTAGTAGGAAAAACAAAACAAAACAAAACCAAATATCTGATGGCCTTCACTGGGCTGGATTTCAGCTGCCTCTTGTGCGAAACGGGAAGAAAACGATCTTTCTTTCCTGACCCATATACTTTTCTGTCTTCCCTTTAGGGCTCTGTGGCTTGACACCTCCACGGAGCTTCACCTGTGTTCCAGGACACCCGTGGGGCGTTGGTAGCCGCTGTTCTGATGGAGATGTGGACTGTAATCGGTGCACTCCTCTCGAAGAAGAAGTCATAAACCTCCACCTCCAGCTGTAAACAAACAGTTGCCTATGGATCACACATTGACAGTTTAGAGCATAAAATACCACTATTCCTGGGGCAGACACTGCAGTGGGTCTGCTGAAGTCATAGCTCATTCTTTAGAAGATTGGTTTATTTATTAAAAAAAAAAAAAGGAAAGATTGGTTTATTTATTTTAGAGACAGAGAGAGAGAGCACAGGGGGAGGGACAGAGGGAGAAAAGCACACTTCTCGCCAAGTGCAGAGCCTGACATGGGGTCAGACACAGGACCCTGAGATCATGACCTGCACCGAAATCAAGAGTCAGATGCTTAACTAACTGAGCCACCCAGGCACCCCGACTGATCTCATTTGTGACAACCAGATCTCACGTTTTCAGGCTCTAGATTTTGTTCCTTAGTTAGCAGTATTGTTAAATTTTCCTCTCCATAAAAGAAGCTTTTAGCCTCAAATAGGTGAATGTGGTGAAAAACGGGTCCCTGTAATTTCTCAAGAGACCAGCCTCGGGCCACTCGAGCCTCTCTCAAAGGTACAAGGACCAGAGCAGTGGATCTTAACTGCGGGAGGCTTTGTTCCCCCAGGGGACACTTGAGAATGTCTGGAGACATTTTTAGTCTCACAAATAGGTATGCATGGTGGGCGGTCCTACTGGACCATTTAGTAGGTCCCACCTACTAAATGGTGGACAGAGGCCAGGGATGCTCCTACATGCTACCACGCACAGGACAGCCCCTGTGGACAATAAAGGATCAATAAGGATCAGGACAATAAAGAATCAGCCAGTTGGGGCGCCTGGGTGGCTCAGTGGGTTAAAGCCTCTGCCTTCGGCTCAGGTCATGATCCCGGGGTCCCGGGATCGAGCCCTGCATCGGGCTCTCTGCTCACTGGGGAGCCTGCTTCCTCCTCTCTCTCTGCCTGCTTGTGATCTCTGTCAGATAAATGAATAAAATCTTTAAAAAAAAAAAAAAAAAGAATCAGCCAGTGCAAAATGCCACTGGTGCTGCTTTTAAGAGACCCTGCTCTCGAGGCATCTATCTCTCCAAACGTATTTTTAAATATCCAGATTTTATTCACTTCCATGAAATCCGTAGCTAATAAGTGGGGCTATATGAGAAGGTTTTTCATAAAGATTTTATTTCTTTATTTGAGAGAGAGACAGAGAGAGGGAGAGGGAGAACCAGACTCCCTGCTGAGCGGGGATTCCCGATGCAGGGCTCCATCCCAGGACCAGGGGATCATGACCTGAGCCTTAGGTAGACTCTTTCCTAATCCACTGAGCCGCCCAGGCACCCCATTAAGTTTTGAAGCTTCTTCTATATTATGCACATATTGTACCAGGTGCTGACAGGAAAGGATGGCATATAAGACAGAAATGCAAGGCACATGCCTACTTTTGAAGAATGTCCATTTGAAACTGAGTGGCCATTTGGTCCACCAGAGAGGATAGATTCTCAAAGGGCAGCATATCAGCAGATACTACCCCACCAAAGAAATGACTCAAGGGGGCTAAAGTAACAGACTAAAAATGGAACCACACCCAGGTGGGGATGTCTTTTGGAGGTAGAATGTCAGTATCTGTTAGGTTGAGCCGCCTGAAATTGTATGTCATGTGCTCACTAAGAAACACTGTTCTCAAACCAACAGAGTACCTGGTAAAATGAGTTTGAATTTTCATGGCTGAAAGAATGGACCGCCTTGACATTATAGTCCAGGGAAGGCTCGGCTAGCTTCAGGAGCATGGGTCATTGCACTGGCCTCGGGAGTCCCACCCCAGGTGGCTGAAGGAGCCCAGGGCTTCCAGCCCACGGAATCTGCAAAGCACCTAGTCACTGAAAACACAGAGTCACCTTCCAACGGCGACAACAAAATCACACATTGGGCCAGGTTCTGCTTTAAGATCACATTATACCATGCCAGAAAAGACACATAGAAAGCAACCAGAGGAGCTATGCTTTATCTAGGAGTTCGGGGTAAAACTGGGCGTCTACTGAGTAATGACCTTGTAATACGAAAGGAATGGGAGGCAAGAGGAAAAAAGAAAAAAACATCTGCCACTTACTATGATGAAGTGAAGAAAAGCAAAGCGAAGGGCAAAAACATGGCACTTACAGTCAAGACTTTTGTCTGCCCTGGAGGCTAAATGCTGAAAATGCCTAAATTAGACGGAGGGCAATTTGGAACAGCAGGCACACTCATTTTCCTTAATAAACCTGAAGTCAGGTCTGTATCAATCTGCTCATGTAAACGTTCCATCCTGTTTGAATCAACTTGCTGGTGGGTCTGCAAGTTTGTGGAGGGTTATTATGTGCAAGACTGTCACCAGCTGTTCTCAACTCCCATCCAAAACAAAATTAGAGGAAAGAGACTGGAGGAGCCGCAGAAGGTACTGAGATTGGACAGGAAGGGGACTTTTCTAACAGCAAAGTGTTTGACAGAGAAATTTGTCTTCCAATGAGATTATGGAATCTCCTATCCTGAGTCAGGGTTATTCATTAAAATTAAGGATCCTGGGGCATCTGGGTGGCTCAGTAGTTAAGCATCTGCCTTTGGCTCAGGTCATGATCCCAGGGTCCTAGAATCGAACCCCTACATCGGGCTCCCTGCTCAGTGGGAAGCCTGCTTCTCCCGCTCCCACTCTCCTTGCTTGTGTTCCCTCTCTCACTGTCTCTCTGTCAAATAAATAAATAAAAATCTTTTTAAAAAAATAAAAATAAAAGTAAGGGTCCCAGTAAAGCACTTCTACAAACAAGAAGGAATAATAGAATTTATTAATGAGGAGTGCCTGGGTGGCACAGTAGCTTGAGAGTCTGACTCTTGGTTTCAGCTCAAGTGATAATCTCAGGGTCAAGGGATCAAGCCCCATGTGGGGCTCTGCACTCGGTGTGAGGTCTACTTGAGATTCTCTCTCCCTCCCCCTGACCCTCCCATTTGTGCTTATTCTCTCTCTCTCTCTGTCTCTCTCTCTCTCAAATGAATAAATAAATGTCTAATATAAAAAGAATTTGTTAATGAAAGGATTGTAGACAAAGTCATCTCTAACTCCCATTGCCTATGGCATGCCGAAAGGCCATCAAGGACACCTGAGTTCTCAAACCAGTGACCTCTGGGCCAAATATGGCCCTCAGAAATATTTTGAGCTGCCACAATGTATTTTAGAACTTTTAATATGTATCCTGTATTTAAAAACTGAAACATTTTTACAAAACAAAAGAAAAATTTACAGATCTCCAACTCGTCTGAAGAAAAAGAGCTAAGGCTATCCTGGGTGTGGCCTGATTTGTCTGTATTCACACAGAGCAGCAATCACTGGAGCTCAGGGGCAGCTGCCTCCGAAATTGTCAGCTCTTTCTTCCACTCCCCTCAGTCTCCCTCATTTGCATCCTCATTTGCATCCCATGCCCCGCTCCTCTAGGCATTTGAGTCTGCATCCAGATTTACAGTGACTAATTCTCTTCTGAGGCACTGAGGGTATAAACTCACCTGAAGGCGATGGGAGGTGGCCTGCATCTTCACTGACTGTGGATACTAGACAGGTCAGATGCTTCATCTCCCTTTCTTCTTACCTCATAATGTCTCCTCACAGAATGGCTGCTGTTCGGCGGCTGATAAGCTATCTGCAGGTCACTTAGATCCTTCCAGGTGAACGAGGAGACCGGTCTGGTGTGGTCCCACAGATGTGTCACATAGCCCTCGGGCGGAGCTTTGGTGATGTTAAACACCAGCAAGGGCTTTGGGGTCTCGTCCTCTTCACAGTCCAAAACGGATGGAGTCAGGGAGGTCAGGATGAACTGATCCACTTCCAGAGTAAACATGGCCATGAATGCGGCCCTTGGAATCTGATTAGGAAAGCCAGCTCTGATATAGACGGGCAACCACGCACTCTCTGACTTTTGAAGGAGAAAGAAAATATGAAGGGGAAATAATATGAATGAAACGATCGCATACATGGCTAATAGTATGGAGACAGGATGTTTAGCAGTGGCTTGAAACCTGGCTGCACATTAGAATCAGTGGAGGGTTGGGTTTTTAAAAAATTTTATTTATTTCTTTGACACACAGAGAGAGATAGAGAGAGAGAACACAAGCAGGGGGAGTAGGAGTGGGAGAAGCAGGTTCCCTGCTGAGCAGAGAGCCTGATGCAAGACTTAATCCCAGGACCCTGGGATCATGGCCTGAGCTGAAGGCAGACGCTTATCATCTGAGCCACCCATGTGCCCGAATCACTGGAGAGTTTTAAACACATACTGATGCCCAAGCTCCATCTCTTGTGGGTTCTAATTTAATTGTTCCCAAAAAGGGACCAGAAAACTGGTATTTTTAAAACTCTCTGGTGGACTCTAGTATGAAGCCAGGGTTGAAAGGGGACATTCATTTTGGCATCAGAAGGAACTGTCCTTTTGAGCCTATTTCCAGCACTTAGGATTTGTGTGATTTTAAACACACTGTTTAACTCCTAAGCCTTTTTCCCCTTTTGTAAAATGCAAGTACTGGAATCCCAAGTATTAAGGGAGGATTAAATGAGATAGCCAAAGTAAAGCACTTAGCTGTGTCTGGCATGCCCCGCTTACCTCCTCTGGTCACCCTGCCCACTTCCTGTCATGTGGTTTTAAAGAGGGCAAAGGCAGGATGAAGGAAAATGTCACTGTAACTCAGTACCCATGCAACTGAAGGGTGGTGGCTCGGCCGTCTAGTTGAGACCCTGAGTCCCCAGGTGACAAGGTAATTAAAACTGAAAGTTACCAATCAGGCTAGAAATGCACCCTCAAATGAGAGAGCTATGAGCAAGCAGCCCCCGTAACGGGGATTGCCAGAAAAACCAGGAAATTGCATCTTGGGATCAGGCTTTACGAGGAAGAGTCCTGAAAGCAGGAGATGCTTGTTATCATGGGATTTGGTGTTTTGCATTGTTAAGAATGACCCTCAATGGTAAGAGTCACACTCAGAATGCAGAACACTGGACATTGGACTAGAAGTTGTGATCTGTATGAGATGAAATGTTAAGAATGGAATTCTTTTTAGCTCAGTCCCAACTGAGGTTCCAATGAGAAAGATACCAGATTTCAAAGTGAATGTGACACCAATACTATAGGCACATTTACAAAGTAAGTCATCTGAAACTGGTCTAGAACCCTCTCAGCCACTACAAGAATAGAAAAGGGGTGAGAGGGGTAAGAGAAAGATTTATTTGTAGTGAAGAGTGCTTTTCTGTGCTGAGTCACTCCCTCGATCCCCAACCCCACCCAACCCCCTGAAGAGGAAAGGTGGACAATGCTACATTTTTCTTGGGTGTCAGAAGAGAAGTTTCCTGGAGACCAGCCTTCAATGTGTCTTTTACATGTGAGATGCAGAGGACTAATGCTGGGTTCATACAGGAAGAAGCAAAGGGGCCAGACCCAGAATACTGGTGTCTCTTCTGGGATATGTCTAGTCCTTGTTTGCGGCAGGGATAAACATATGGGGGCTACCACATATGGGCTGACGGGGACAGAGTGTTGGTTTGGGGTCATACTGGACTTTTACATCTTGGGTGCATCTGTGAGAAGCCAAAGAATGGCAGAAGCAGGAAGCTGGGGGTAGAAATCATCGTAGGAGCTGTGGGAGGAATTGCAAGTGAATGCTCAGGCTAGAAATGACTCCACTAGAGTTCCGCCAAAAGAAGATCTCAAGGATGGGAGATCCCCAGAGAAATCACAAAATTGCCCTGGAGACAAAGCATAAGATGAGACAAAACACTTGCCAGGGTTATGGAGCATGAAGTTTTATTCCATCAGTGTCTGATCGATAAGAGTTCAAGCCCTGCATTGGGCTCCAGGCTGGACATGGAAACTACTTTAAAAATATATATATTTAAAAAGTCATAATGTTGAAATTCAAGTATGTGAAAATCATAATATAAAAGGACTAGTGCTGAACAGTAAGACGATTTAAGCCTAGGATTAAGCCTAAATAAATATTTTAAACATGCTAACAAAATAGATATAAATGTCAAAGAGCTTACTTGAAATAAGAGATAAGTGATTTAAGAAATAACAGGCATAACAACCGAATCCTAAAACTGAAATTGCAGATTGTATAAACAAAGCCTGGAAGATGGGCAATCCCCAGGAGAAAGGATAAACAGGATCAATCCTTATCATATATAAGAAAGACCTAACGAAACTCATTTCATTTTTTGTCTTAAATACTAAAAATATAAGTTAAACAATGTTTTAAAGTTTGGAATTAAATTCCAGTAAAACATAAAATGAGATAAAGGACTTTCAAATAAGTGAAGAAACAGGCACAGAAAATATAATCTCTATTGCAAGACGATTTTTTTTAATTAGCCAGAAAGCATAAAACAAAATGATAGAAAAAAATACATATCCATTAAAAAACCATACCTTATATTCCCCTGTTTAAGACAAATATTCTGAAATTAAATATCTAATTACATATGCCTTATAGGGGAGACATTTAAAATAAAATTACATACAAATATTAAAATGAAAAGGATGATTGAAAGTTATCATGTAAAGGAAAAAGCAGAAATGACCATATTACTTTCAAAGAAAGGGGAATCAAGGCAAAAAGCATTAAAAAAGGACAGTGTGCATAATCCAAGACGGTGGAGTAGGAGACTTTAGTTTTGTGTGATTCCAGGAATTCAGCTGGATAACAATCAAATCATTCTGAACACCTGCAAACTCAACCAGAGACCTAAGAAAAGAATAGCTGCAACTCCACCAATAGAAAAACAACCACTTTCTGCAAGGTAGGAGGTGCAGAGACAGTACTCTGAGGCAATATATAGGAAGATAAACCGCAGGGGGAGGGAGCAACAGAGCCCAAAATCAGAACTTTTAAAAGGTTGTTCCGGTGAGGGGTGTCCCTGTCTGAGAGGTGCTCTGATGGCAAAGCAGGGCAGAATCCTAGGTGGGACAAGATCCACAGGATCCCCAGGATCCCAAGGATCACAGGAAGACCAGGGGTGCCTGAGTGTGGCAGAGGTCCCAGGTATCAGAGTGGGGAAGCCAGCTGCAGTTAGCAAGCCCAGGAGTGGGCTTTCAACTTGGGGTTGCCATAAACCATAAACCATAAATAGTGGTCCAGTGACTACTGTTCAAGCAGGGGCCCAGCAAGCAGCAGGACCTGCGAGACAACCCCTCCCCACTGGGAGGAGCGGCTCAGGAGTTCTGCACTGAGAACCAGTGCAACATGCCCCTCCCCCAGATGATCAGCAAGAACATCCAACTAAGACCAAGTTTACCCATCATAGAGAACTGCACAACTCCAACACTAGGGGGAAACAGTATAGAATTCATGGTTTTCCCCCCTATTCTTTAGTCTTTCCATTTTAATTTTTTTCTCTTTCCTTTTTCAACTAATATCTTATTTTATTAACTCCTTTTTAAAAAATATTTTTAAATTTTCATTTTTATACTTACATTCTATACTTTCATTGTATTTAATTTTATTTTATGTATACATAAGTTCTCCTTTCTTTACAGTTGTGGGATACAGTTTCTTCTAACAAACAGACCAAAATACACCCAAAACCTGGTGTATGGAAAAAGCATAGGGGACACTAGAGAATCCCTTTCTGGAGAAATAAAAGAACTAAAATCAAATAAAATTGAAATAAAAAAGCTATTAATGAGATGTAATAAAAAATAGAGGCTCTAACTGCTAGGATAAATGAGGCAGAAGAGAGAATTCATGATATAGAAGACCAAATAATGGAGAATAAAGAAGCTGCAAAAAGAGAGATGAATAACTACTGGATCACAGGGATCCAAGAAGAAGAGGAAGAGAGAGAAGCAGGAGGTATATTGGAGCAAATTGTAGCAGAGAACTTCCCTAATCTGGGGATGGAAACAGGCACTCCATCCTAGGAGACACAGAGACCACCCCCCTCAAGATCAATAAAAATATGTCAACATGGGCGCCTGGGTGGCTCAGTTGATTAAGCGACTGCCTTCAGCTCAGGTCATGATCCTGGAGTCCTGGGATCGAGTCCTGCATCAGGCTCCCGGCTCCTCGGGGAGTCTGCTTCTCCCTTTGAACTCCTCATTCATGCTCTCTCTCACTGTCTCTCTCTCAAATAAATAAATAAATAAATAATATTTTTTAAAAAAATAGGTCAACATCCTGCCATATAAAAGTGATACTTGAAAATCTCAGAGACAAAGAGAAAAACCTGAAAGCAGCTCAGGACAAGAGGTCCATAAACTACAAGGGTAGAAACACTAGATTGGGAACAAACCTATCCACAGAGACCTGGCAGGCTGGAAAGGACAAGAATGATATATTCAGGATGCTAAATGGCAAAATTATGCAGCCAAGAATACCTTATCCAGCTATGATGTCATTCAAAAAGAGAGATAAAAAGCTTCTAGGACAAACAGAAACTAAAAGAATTTGTGATCATGAAACCAGTCTTGCAAGAGATATTAAAAGAGATCCTTTAAGTGAAAAGAGAGCCCTAAAGTAACCTAGACCAGAAAGGAACAGAGACAATATACAGAAACAGTAACTTTACAGTTATTATAGTGGCACTAAATTCATATCTTTCAATAGTTACTCTAAATGTAAATGGGCTAAATGCCCCAATCAAAGGACACAGGGTACTGGATTGGATAAAAAAGCAAGACCCATTGATATGCTGTCCACAAGAGGTTCTTTTTAGATGAATCTCCTCTAATTTGAAAGTGAGGGCGTGGAAAACCATTTACCGGGCCGATGGACTTCAGAAAAAAAGCTGGGGGAGGGGCAATCCTTATATCAGACAAATTAGATTTTAAACCAAAGACTGTAATAAGAGATGAGGAAGGATACTCTATCATACATAAAGGGTCTATCTAACACAAAGAGTTAAACAATTGTAAATATTTATGCCCCCAACTTGGAAGCACCCAAATACATATATCAATTAATAACAGCATAAAGAAATTCATTGGTAATAATACAATAACAGTAGGGGACTTTAACACCCCACTCACGAATGAACAGATCATTTAAGCAGCAAATCAATAAGGAAATAAGAGCTTTAAATGACACATTTGATCAGATGGACTTCACAGATATATTCAGAACATTCCATGCTAAAGCAACTGAACACACATTCTTCTCGAGTGCACATAGAAGATTCTCAGATCTCAACTGGTACCAAAAGATTAGGACCATTCCCTGCATATTTTCAGACCACAGTGATTTGAAACTAGAATTCAATCACAAGAGGAAAATTGGAAAGAACTCAAATACATGTAGGTTAAAGAGCATCCCACTAAAAAAAGAATGGGTTAACCAGAAAATTAAAGAAGACTTTTAAAAATTCATGGAAACAAATGAAAACACAGCTGTTCAAAACCTTTGGGATGCAGCAAAGGTGGTCATGAGAGGGAAGTATATAGCAATATAAGCCTTTCTTAAGAAAGAAAAAAGTCTCAAATACACAATCTAACCTTACACCTAAAGGAGCAAGAGAAAGAACAGCAAATCAAAGCCTAAACCTGGCAAGAAAAGAGAATTAACAAAGATTAGAGCAGAAATCAATGAAATAGAAACCATCGAAAAAAAAAACAGTAGAACAGATCAACAAAACTAGGAGCTGGTTCTTTGAAAGAATTAACAAGATTGACAAATCCTTGGCCAGACTTATCAAAAAGAAAAAAGAAAGGACCCAAATAAATGAAATCATGAATGAAAGAGCAGGGATCACAGCCAACACCAAAGAAACACAAACAAGTATAAGAACATATTATGAGCAACTATATGCCAACAAATTAGGCTATCTGGAGGGAATGGATGCATTCCTAGCAACATATTAACTACCAAAGTAAACTAAAACAGAAAACAGGAAGAAATAGAAAACATGAACAGACCCATAACCAGCAAGGAAATTGAAACAGTAATTAAAAATCTCCCAAGAAACAAGATTCCAGGGCTAGATGGCCTCCCAGGAGAATTCTACCAAACATTTAAGGAAGAACTAATACCTTTTCTTCTAAAGCTCTTTCAAAATAGAAATAGAAGGAACACTTCCAAACTCATTTTGTGAGGCCAGCATTGCCACGATCCCAAAACCAGTCAAAGACCCCACCAAAAAGAATTACAGACAATATCCCTGAGGAACATGGATGCAAAAATTTTGACCAAGATCTTAGCCAATAGGATCCAACAGTACATTAAAAGGATTATTTAGCATGACAAAGTGGGATTTATTCCTGGGCTGCAAGGTCGGTTCAACATCAGCAAATCAATCAATATGATCCACTACATTAATAAAATAAAGGGTAAGAACCATATGATCCTCTCAATAGATGCAGGAAAAGTATTTGACAAAGTCTGGCATCCTTTCTTGATTAAAACTCTTCACAGTGTATAGAGGGAATATCACTCAATAACCTAAAAGCCATTTACAAAAAGTCCATAGCAAATATCATTCTCAATAGGGAAAAATTGAGAGCTTTTCCTCCAGGGCTGGAAGAGGGCAGAGAAATCCACTATCACCACTCTTGTTCAACATAGTACTAGAAGTCCTAGCCTCAGCAATCTGACAACAAAAAGAAATAAAAGATATCCAAATCTGCAAAGAAGAAGTCAAACTCCCACTCTTTGCAAATGACATGATACACTATGAGGAAAACCCAAAAGACTCCACCCCCAAGTTGCTAGAACTCATACAGGAATTCAGCAAAGCAGGAGGATACAAAATTAGTGCACAGAAATCAGTTGCATTTCTATACGCTAACATGAGACAGAAGAAAGAGAAATTAAAGAATTGATCCCACTTACAATTTCCACCAAAAACCATAGGATACATAGTAATAAACTTAAACAAAGACACAAAGGATCTGTACTCAGAAAACTATATAACACTCATGAAAGAAATTGAGGAAGACACAATGAAATGGAAAAACAGTCCATGATCATGGACTGGAAGAACAAATATTGTGAAAATGTCTATGCTACCTAGAGCAATCGATACATTCCATGAAATCTCTATCAAAATACTGTCAATTTTTTTTTTCACAGAGCTGGAACAATCCTAAAATTTGTATGGAACAAGAAAAGATCCCAAATAGCCAAAGGAATGATGAAAAAGAAAAACATAGTTGGTGGCATCACAATTCTGGACTTTAAGCTCTATTACAAAGCTGTAATCATCAAGACAGTATGGTACTGGCACAAAAACAGACACATAGATCAGTGGAACAGAATAGAGAGCCCAGAAATAGACCCTCAACACCATGGTCAACTAATCTTCAACAAAGCAGGAAGAATGTCCAATGGAAAAAAGACAGTCTCTTCAACAAATGGTGTGGGGAAAATTGGACAGCCACATGAAGAAGAATGAAACCAGACCATTTTATTATACCATACTCCAAAATAGACTCAAAATGGATGAAAGACCTAAATTTGAGACACGAATCCATGAAAATACTGAAGGAGAATACAGGCAGCAACCTCTTCAACCTTAGCCACAGCAACTTCTTCCTAGACACATCACTAAAGGCAAGGGAAATGACAGCAAAAGTAAACTATTGGAACTTCAAGATAAAAAGCTTTTACACAGCAAAGGAAATAGTCAAAAATCAAAAGACAACCAACAGAATGGGAGAAGATATTTGCAAACGTCTTACCAGATAAAGGGCTAGTATCAAAATCTATCAAGAACTTAGCAAACTCAACACCCAAAGAACAAATAATCCCAACAAGAAATGGGCAGAGAACATGAACAGACATTTCTGCAAAGAAGAGATCCAGATGGCCAACAAACACATGAAAAAGTGTTCAACATCATTCGGCCTCAGGAAAATACAAATCAAACCCACAATGAGATACCACCACACATCAGTCAGAATGGCTAACATTAACAAGTCAGGAAACAACAGGTGTTGGCAAGGATACAGAGAAAGGGGAACCCTCCTACACTGTTGGTGGAAATGCAAGCTGGTGCAGCCACTCTGGAAAAAATATGGAGATTCCTCAAAAAGTTGAAAATAGAGATACCCTACAACCCAGCAACTGTACTACTGGCTGTTTATCCCAAAGATACAAATATAGTGATCCAAAGAGGCACATGCACCTGAATGTTTATAGCAGCAATGTCCACAATAGCCAAACTATGGAAAGAGCCCAGATGTCCATTGACAGATCAATGGATAATGAAGATGTGTTATGTATATGTATATGTGTATATATATATATATACACATATGCATATGTGTATATATATATATATATATATACACAAGTCAGCCATCAAAAACAATGAAATCTTGCTATTTGCAACAACATGGATGGAATTAGAGGGTATTATGCTAGATGAAGTAAGTCAATCGGAGAAAGACAATTATCATATGATCTCACTTATATGTGGAATTTAAGAAACAAAACAGAGGACTATATAGAAAGAGGGAAAAATAAAACAAGATGAAATCAAGAGGGAGACACACCGTAAGAAACCTTTTTTTTTTTTTTAAGATTTTATTTATTTGACAGAGAGAGAGGTAACACAAATAGGGGGACTGGGAGAGGGAGTAGCCAGCTCCCACGGAGCAGGGAGCCCAGTGGGGCTCGATCCCAGGACCCTGGGATCATGACCTCAGCTGAAGGCAGACACCTAATGACTGAGCCACCTAGGCATCCCCCATAAGAGACTCTTAATCATAGACTCTTAATCCAGAGGATTGCTGGAGGGGAGGGATGGGGTAACTGGGTGTTGACATTAAGGAGGGCATGTGATGTAATGAGCACTGGGTATTATATAAGATTGATGAAGTACAGTGGTAGATAAGACCTCTACCTCTGAAACTAATAATACATTATATGTTAATTAATTGAATTTAAATTTTAAACCCCTCCCCACAAAAAAGGACAGTGTGGGCAGTTAAGATTGATAAAATATACAAGCAAGTATTCTTATAAGCATCATTATATTTAATATTATTCTGGCCAAACCAGTGGGGAATAGAGCAAAAAAAAAAAAAAAAAGAGGACTAATTACTGAAAAAGAAAAGACAAAATTATCATCATTAGTGAAAGACATAATTATGGTCTTCAAAAGCCTAAAGAACTGAAAAATTCTTAGAATAATTGAATTCAAGAAAGAAGCCAGATAAAAGAAAATTATACCAAAAATAGCTTTCCTATTTATCATCAGTAACCAATGAGAAGATATAATGGAGAGAAAAGTGTCTATTCACAGTAATTTCTCAAAAGCAAACTGCTTAGGACTGGACATAATAAGTGTGCTCAACTTACATGAAGAAAACTGCAAATTTTACAGAAACACATCAAAGAACATTTGCCTAGATGAAGTGAGGTCCCTCATTTCTGGATGAGAGGGCTCAGTGTGGTAAATGTTCTAATATTCCAATTATTTCCAAATTAATTTATAGTTTTAATCCCATCCTGATAAAAATACATAGGGCCTTTACTTTAATGGACACAAATGATTTAATTCTTTATGGAGGGCTAAGATTAGGTGAGAATGGATAAGAAAACTTTGAAGACAAGTGGTAAGAAAGAACTTGTCTGTAAAATATTAAAGTGTATTATTGACCTTTTATATTTAGAATAACTGATACTGGCACAGAAATAAGGTGGTATATCTAAGAAACAAAAGAGCTAGCCTTTCTTTTTTTTTAATTAATTTATTTATTTTCTTTTCAGTGTAACAGAATTCATTGTTTATGCACCACACCCAGTACTCCATGCAATATGTGCCCTCCATAAAACCCACCACCTGGCTCCCCCAATTTCCCATCCCCCGCCCCTTCAAAACCCTCAGAATGTTTTTCAGAGTCCATAGTCTCTCATGGTTCAACTCCCCTTCCAATTTCCCTCAACTCCCTTCTCTCCATCTTCCCATGTCCTCTGTGTTATTTGTTATGCTCCACAAATAAGTGAAACCATATGATAATTAACTCTCTCTACTTGATTTATGTCACTCAGTATAATCTCTTCCAGTCCCATCCATGTTGATACAAAAGTTGGGTATTCATCCTTTCTGATGGAGGCATAATACTCCATAGTGTATATGGACCACATCTTCCTTATCCATTTGTCCACTGAAGGGCATCTTGGCTCTTTCCACAGTTTGGCGACTGTGGCCATTGCTGCTATGAACATTGGGGTGCAGATGGCCCTTCTTTTCACTACATCTGTATCTTTGGGGTAAATACCCAGTAGTGCTATTGCAGGGCCATAGGGAAGCTCTATTTTTAATTTCCTAAGGAATCTCCACACTGTTTTCCAAAGTGGTCCACCAAATTGCATTCCTACCAACAGTGTAAGAGGGTTCCCCTTTCTCCACATCCTCTCAAACACACAAGATAAACTTGAAATGGATAAAAAACCTCAACGTGAGATAGGAATCCATCAGAATCATAGAGGAGAACATAGGCAGTGACCTCTTCGATATCAGCCACAGCAACTTCTTTCCAGATATGTCTCCAAAGGCAAAGGAAACAAAAGCGAAAATGAACTTTGGGGACTTCATCAAGATCAAAATCTTCTGTACAGCAAAGGAAACAGTCAACAAAACAAAGAGGCAACCCACGGGATGGGAGACGATATTTGCAAATGACAGTACAGACAAAAGGCTGATATCCAAGATCTATAAAGAACTTCTCAAACTCAACACACACAAAACAGATAATCATGTCAAAAAATGGGCGGAAGACATGAAGAGACACTTCTCCAAAGACATACAAATGGCTATCAGACACATGAAAAAATGTTCATCATCACTAGCCATCAGGGAGATTCAAATGAAAACCACATTGAGATATCACCTTACACCAGTTAGAATGGCCAAAATTAGCTAGCCTTTCTTTCTATTCAATAGAAGAAGCATCAAAAATCAATGAGAAACCGGTTCATTATTCAACATCTAGTGTTGAAAATTTTGACTACTTGGAGAAAAAAACTGTTCCTCAGCTTCATAATATGATAAAATTCATTTTAGATGGATTAAAAGGCAACTGTTAACAAGAAAACCTTAAGAATCTAGAAGAAATTATGGATGAAATAGTCATTTAGTCACTTGATGAGGATGGACTGTACAAATATAAAAATAATAAAATAACAAGATTCAAAATCTTCAAATGTAATATAAATTCAGTTGCATAAAACAAAACCAACATTGGTGTGCATGAGTGTGCATAGGTATGTGTGTAAAAAGTGGGAGAAAAATAGCTCATTTAGTTTTCTTCTAATTTTGCTTTCTGTGTGTTTTTCAAAAAAATATTCTCTGCAGTGAACATATTACTTTGATATTCATAAAAGAATGTGTTTTATGATGCCAAATTGACTACAGATTAAGTTAATTAATAAAACAAGAAGGTCATTTTACGGGGTAAAATCCCAATCAAACTGATCTAAAAATATAAACAATAAAGCCCTAACTCAATATAGAGAAGTAAAACAAAAAAATCAATCAGGAAGAAAAATGAGATAAGTCATTTTTTTAATAGAGATAAGTCAATCAATGTGAAAGTTTTGGGGGACCTGGGTGGTTCAGTCAATTAAGCGTCCAACTCTTGATTTCAGCTTGGGTCATGATCTCAGGGTCCTGAGATTGAGCCTTGTGTCAGGCTCTGCACTAAGCATGGAACCTGCTTGAAATTCTCTCTCTCCTTCTCCCTGTGTTCCCCCCGCCTCGACGCATGTGCGCACGCTCTCTCTCTCTCTTAAAATAAAACAAAGTAAAATAAAATAAAAGTAAAAGTATTTTTGTGTCAAAAAGATAAGAAGACATCTACTACTGGTTAAGAGACCTAGAATTTAGTTCTGACTAAGGTATAAAACGGTTGTGTATGTATGTGCAAGGTATGTGATTTCTCTGATCACCATTATACAACAAGATGTTTGGGCTACGCCAGTTGTTTCCAAACCTAGCTGATGATCCATTTTTTTTCCTGGGTGGCTTTTTTAACTAGCAAAATACGCCCCGTGCTTAACTATGTGCTAGGCTTTGCACCAACTGCATTTTATCTTGTTTATTTCTCTCAATTACTCTAAGAAGTTGGTTCCATTATTTCCATTTTAAGATTTATTAAAACGAGGCATAAAATCCAAGTCAAATAGCTAGTTAAACACACATCTGAACCCAGGCAAAGTTGGCCCAGGGTTTGTGCTCTTAGCTATTAATATTAGGCTCAGAAATCTTTTTAAAAATCTTTGAAAATTCACCAGGTGATTTGACCAGACCATCTCAAAGTTGTTTTTTTTTTTTATTGTATTTCTTTATTAGTTAGAGAGAGCGAGCACAGGCAGACAGAGAGGCAGGCAGAGGCAGAGGGAGAAGCAGGCTCCCTGCCGAGCAAGGAGCCCGATGTGGGACTCGATCCCAGGACGCTGGGATCATGACCTGAGCCGAAGGCAGCCGCTTAACCCACTGAGCCACCCAGGCGTCCCTCAAAGTTGTTGTTTTTTTATCTCAATTCTATAATTCTCTGATCCTGTCTTGTCATTTTCTTATCATTTTGGATTTCATTCATTCCTTGGGAGTGACAATGTTCAATATCTGACTTTCTTGGGAGAAATCCTGTGAGAAGTCAAATTTTGAAAGATGGAGGTCTCTCATGACTGTAATCTTGGGTCATCTTATGTCAGCACAGAATCCAAGATGTTTCAGCTGGTACACAGTTGCCCCAAATAAAACAAATTATAGAGTACATGAATCAGTTCAGTAGGGTGTTAAATATTTCATATAAATTGATTTCATCTTCTACCTTCATTTCAATATGAAGAGATCAATAGGAGGAAAGGGCAGGGGGACTTGAAAGAGACTGAAAGATGGAGGGAGCCTTGGGGAGCTTCTCCTTGATGGCCTGGTCTTCCATCTCACAGTCTAAAAGAGTAAATAGGATATAAGCCGCTATACCCATAATACTGGGACTGAGTTTCCCCTTGCTCCTTGTCTTCCACAGCCTTGCCTAGTTGATTTGTGGACCCCCTCATCTCCTCTAACAGGTGAAAAGAGGTTCTAACCAAGAAGGGGGGAAATGAAGTCTGGAAGAGGGTGCTCCAAAAGACCAAATGACAAGCTAAAGAAAACTGAAGGGAGAGGCAGAAGAAGGGTAGCATGTGACCAGCCCAGTCCTTCCTCCATTGCCTTAGTGGGGCGAAGCTAGAAGAGAGGCAGGGAAGGGAAATTGTACGCTTATATTCTGCAGCTCTAATGAGTCACTGGGCAGTCCCACCCATGGTAGCACAGGGGCTGTCCCTGGCGTGGCAGCCAGCACGAGCACCCTCACAAAAGTGGCTCTTTTGCTGCACATCAGCCGGGGACACAGACACATAACCCCCAACTCTACCTTGTATACGATTTTGCTCCTGCCATCTGTGAGGTCCAGCTGGATGGAGATGTAGTCGATGTTGGGAGAAGGGGGATCTGTGTGTTGATAGCGAAGCCCCATCAGCAGGAACTCCTCACAGCTCACATTGGCACTTCCCATTTTCTTCAGTCCCAGGGCACAGCTTCCACCTGAACACCTCAGCTCTGTTCCTAGTTCTAGCAGGTACAGCACTGAGTTAAGACAGCTACTTGAGCGTGAATGTAAAATTTTTAAAAATCCTCCCTCCCGTGGATCCTGACTGCCTCAGGAATACCCACGCATACTAATCATTCACAGAGGGAGGTGGCATTATTCAATAACCCTGTAATTTCTTTTCCTGAAAAGAATGGTTGACCAGTTTTCTCCTGAGATCCTTGCCCACCTAATGTTACACTGAGAGAAAAAATAATAAAATACATGTTCTGATGACTGAACATCCCTGACAAATAGGCCACTGGGTCAAGACTGGCTTTCCACAGTCTAGTGCTGGTCTTCCTTCACAGCATGCATGTCCACGGCTCCATCACGCACTCTCTCCAAGGCTGTTCTACTTGCTGAAATTCTCTCCTCACTGTGTTCATCACACCCCCAAGTCCTTTTACTAAACCCTCTTTTAGGTACTCTTTGACAGCCTGAACCAACCTGCTCTCTCCCACGAAAAACCACCATCATCTCTTCAAGAGTGTGTGTGTCTCTCTCTCTGCTCAACTTCTTTTTAGAGTCTTGAAGGGTGATACCCATAGGCCACTTATTTTTCAAGTGGCCTTTTGCACATTTCCCTGCTATATCAAATGAGTATTCTAATTTTTAACCAGATGGTTATGAACACTAAATGAGAGGGTTCATGTGCAAGCATACCTTTAGCTGTAAATTGTTGCCCAAATTCATGGTATCACTATGACTGTGATTATTGGTCTTCCCATAGTGCCTGGAACATAATTAGGCACAGAGGAGGAACCCAAAATACACTGATTAGATGAATAACAGTAGGAACATCAACCATCAACTCCTCCTGATTTCAACCATGGCTACTGGCCACCTGCTCTACATCAGACTTACTTGTAATCAAATAATGCTTAATAAATACACCAGCTACTCTTACTACCACTGCCACTGTCACTGTGAATAACAGCTGACCATCACTGAGTGCCTGCTATGGGCCCAAAACCATGTGAAGCTCACATCATGCACGGGATCTCATTTACTCCATCCTGCCACAAACTTGGGGAGCAGCTAATATCTTTGCCCATTTTACAGAGACTTAACCAGGTTAAATATGTCACCTACAATCACACAGGAAATAAAGAGCAGAAGCTGTTTCAAACCCAGGTCTCTCTGATTCCAAAGTCCATACTCTTGACCACTAGCCTACATTTTTCAACCAGTTATTATATCAAAAATATAAGATATTTTTTTCAGAGTAGAAAATGACTATTAACAGATGTTTTTGTCAGTTCTATTAACATTCGGGTACGTATTGAAACATACATATGAGGGGAGCCTGGGTAGTTCAGTCAGTTAAGCATCTGACTCTTGGTTTCGGCTCAGGTAATGACCTCAGTGTCGTGAGACCAAGCCCCACATCAGACTCCAAGCTCAGGAGGGAGTCTGCTTGAGATTCTCTCTCCCCCTCTCCCTCTATCCCTCCACCATTCTCACTTTCTCTCTTCCTCCCTCTCTTGCTTATAAATAAATAAATCTTCAAAAAAAAATAACAAAAAGAACACGGTACATACGAGACTCAGGGAAAAAACTGTGTGGCTGATCTCCACGAGGTTTTTCTGGCCGAGGCTCCAGCAGGACCATCTGACCATGGGCTGGCAGCTGGCTTCCCACAGGATCCAACCTGACCGTACACTCCAGGCCAGCCGTCCTCTCGTAATCAAATCTGAGGAGGTTCTTATCAATGGCTGGGGAAAGGCCATAGAATTCAGACACCTCCAGGATGTTGTTACTCCTACGAATGATGTTACAGTCTGGTTCAAGGAGATGGACCCGCAGGATAAAGGTTTCTGTGAAGGTATCTGTCTCAGTAAATCTGTGGAGAGAACAGAGCAAAGGCAATGTTTACCAGTGCTCAGGTACACTCCCAGTATCTAAAGATTGACTTTATAAAATGTGCCTATGGGGTAGAGTTTGGATTTTGTTATATACTCTACTCCCAATCTCTGTTCTTTTCCTTTCTTCTCCTTATCTTGATGTCAATTCCTTTATCGGCCATCTCCCTCCCCAATGAGCTCTCTTTCAACACCTCCTCTCAAATCCATCATCCATGTTGATATGTAATGATGGCTGGGAGCTCAGAGTCTCACTTCTAGTACATCTATAATTTGGGTAGCGAGCTTGTGTAATTTATGGATTGGGTTTTAATTCAGGAGTGAAAGGATGAAGAGTTTCTGAAGCATCAACACCTTTCTGTGCTTCAGAAACCCATGACAGACATTGTTAATTCCACTTTACAGAGGGGGAATCTGAGGCATAGAGAGGCCAAGTGCCTCGCCAAAGGGGCTGAGGGGGATGTGAGAGGGGAAGAAGCATGTTCTCTGATTTTCTGCCTCCAACTCCTCTAAATATCCTATTTCAAATGTCCTCCAGACCAAGAGAACAGCAGCTGCTTTGACGGAGCCCTTCTTGCCTTCTCCCCTATCCTGTCCCTTGGAAACTCAAGGAAGAAGTGGGAGAAGCCAGAACCACCAGCTTTTCCAGCCTCCAGGCAAGTGTCCAAAGTTAGTTTTTTAACTCTAAGGTCTTAGAAAGATCAAACAGCCCTGTGTGCTGGTGAT
The DNA here is from genome assembly GCA_003697995.1 of Taxidea taxus jeffersonii. Lineage (NCBI taxonomy): Eukaryota > Metazoa > Chordata > Mammalia > Carnivora > Mustelidae > Taxidea > Taxidea taxus. The sequence goes on from ML104321.1 coordinate 27,448, forward strand.
ATAGAATCTTTGGGTACTAATTTCATTTTTTGAGCACAGCATTGTGTTCAAGCCTCTCTTTCAGTCCTTGTTCACATTACAATTATCTACCGTATTTTGCATCAGATTATGAGCACCAAATATCCATGAATCTTCGTCCTTGTGTTTCCTATGCCCAGCATAGGGCCTTTAGTTATAGTAGGTGATTGTAAGTGTCTATAGAACAATTCAACATGCTAGCGTCTTCTACAAAGCTCTTTGCTACAGTACTGTGGTACTTAAGGGAAATTCACACTAAGATATTTTAGCCAGATATTCATAACAGCCATAAAACCAAGTAAAAATCTATCTAAAAGCCTACTCCAGGGGTGCCTGGGTGGCTCAGTCAGTTAAGCATCTGCCTTCAGCTCAGATCATGTTCCCAGGGTTCCGGCATCGAGCCCTGCGTCAGGCTCTCCCCTCAGCAGGGAGTCTGCTTCTCCCTCGCCCTCTGCCTGCCACTCCTCCTGTTGTGCTCTCTCCCTATCGAATAAATAAATAAAATCTTAAAAAAAAAAACCCAAAACCTACTCCACCTACTGAATTGTCAGTTACCTCTACAAAGTGAGCAATACCATAACCATGAACTTAATTTAAGCTAATTTTTACTGAGATAAAATTCACCTTTTTAAAGTATACAACTCAGTGGTTTTTAGTATATTCACAAGGTAGTGCAACCATCACAACTACCTAATTCCAGGACGTTTTTATCTCCACAGAAAGAAATCCATACCCGTTAGTGGTCACTCCCCATTTGCCCTTTCCCAGGCCCCTGGCAACCACTAATCTGCTTTCTGCGTTTTATGGATTTGCCTTTTCTAGAAAAGGTATGAGACCTTTTGTGTCTGGTGTGTTTCATTTCACATGATGGTCTCAAGGTTCACCCATGTTACAGCCTATATCAGTACTTCATCCCGCTGAGTAATATTCCATTGTATGGATACACCACATTTTTTAAAACTTTTTATTTTTTTAATTTCTTTTCAGTGTTACAGAATTCATTGTAGATACACCACATTTTGTGCACACATTCATCAGTTGGGTTATTTCAACTTTTTAGCTATTATGAATGATGCCACAATGAAGATCTGTGTGCAAGTTTGGGGGGAAATAAAGGTTTTTATTTCTCTTACAGATATATTTAAGAGTAGAATTGCTGGCTCACACAGTCACTCTGTACTTAACTTGGTAGCTGATTATTTAAACATTTTTATCATTTAATATGCTTACAATTAGAAGACACTTGACTTATTAACTGAGCAGCTGATAATCAAAATAAAGAATATCATTCAATTTTGAAATATATTTTCTGAGTTCTTATTAAAAATTTGTATTTCATAATTTTCATTTCCCATCATAAGCAGGAAGATAGATGACCAGAGTGACCTGTACAAGAACTCTACAGAAGAACAGGACAGAAGTTTTCCACAGAAAAACTCCCAGGAAGATGATACAAATAAAGATGATTGAAAGTCGACAACAATTATAGCCTCACCAACTTAGGTCCCCAATTTCAACTGATTACTTGCTTGTTTGGCATCTAGCAACTAGCGTCATGATAACATCAATCTATAGAAAAAGCCTGAAGTACACAGAATGGTTATGTGTGCTGCTTACCTGTAAAGTCTAAGCTTCACTGTGTCTTCATCAAGAATCGGGCAACCATTGTGAATATACTTTACTTCATTGGGAAGGAAATGGCAGTCAAAGACCTAGTTCACATGAAGAAATGAATAAATATTTGTGAAAAAAAATTGGTACAAGATTAGATGTTTCTGGCAGTAGAGTACTGCCTGGGGAAACCATGGTCTGTTAGAGGGGTGTGTCTGTGTGTGTATGTATGTGCGTACGCGTGTCCATGTTGTGACCACTACCATCTCTGCCCACCCCTGTGCCCGCTCCCAGCCTGTTTCTCTAGGTGTGTCTTATTCTGAGAATATCTAAACTATGATAATCCAAACAGATCAAGCAGATATATTAAGGAGTAATTATCTCTTAAAATAATTCTGTTTACATGGGGCACCTGGATGGCTCAGTTGGTTAAACAACTGCCTTCGGCTCAGGTCATGATCCTGGAGTCCCGGGATCGAGTCCCACATCGGGCTCCCAGCTCCATGGGGAGTCTGCTTCTCCCTCTGACCTTCTCCTCGCTCATGCTCTCTCTCACTGTCTCTCTCTCAAATAAATAAATAAAAATAAAATATTTTAAAAAAAAATTCTGTTTACAGTCTCCAGTATATTTAAACTATGGTTCCATTTATCAAAATATAATATACCCACACCCTTCAGGGGTTCATAACAACGGAGTTAGAGGTCTACCTGTGTGTATGCATGAAAAGGCACAAATTACCCCACACACAAACACACTGTATTAATTACATATCTTTTTCTTTTCCTTTTCTTTCTTTCTTTTCCAAATAGTATTTTTGCATTCAAAAATGAAGCTACAGGCTATGGACACTGTCGTGGTTGACCAGAGCCAAACGTGGCCCAGGATTGCTCCTCATATACTTGCAAAAGACTGATTTACTGGTTACTAACAGCGGAAATGGTTGATGAGAGGGCGTGGGTGGTTAAGCACCTGCCTTCAGCTTGGGTTGTGATCCCCAGGTCCTGGGATTGAGTCCCACCTGGGGTTCCCTGCTCAGTGGGGAGCCTGATTCTCCCTCTACCTCTCTCCCTCCCTGGTCCCCCTCTGCCCATGCACTCTCCTTCTCTCAAATAAATAAAAAATCTCTTTAAAAAGTGGTTGATGAGACCAATAGCAAGCTAAAGGTAATTTCTTCCATTTAAATAAAATTATAATTAACTGAATCACCTCACTCAGAACTATTAAGGAAATTGCTAACTGTTGTATTTTTGGGAACTCTTTTTTTTGGGGGGGACTCTAATTCTTAACAGAAGAATTTTCTCTCCCAACCACACCATGACTCTCATACTGCCCAACCTGACTTGGCAGAGTGTTAAGAAATCCCCTTGAAGTATTCGCATACCATAGCTGTTGATTCATGGTGTTTAGCCTACATTTTGTCACAGTTTCAGACATTTACAGACAACATCATCCTAAGACTTTACTACTCATACAAATGATCTTCTTTTCCCACAGACATTATTGGTTCCTCTTTTTAATTGACAACAAAGAAGGAGATAAAGGAAAGACCTTCCCCATATCATTGACAAATAGTCCTGGTGATAAAGAGACAATCTGGTTTGTTAAAAGAAACATCTGTTTTATGTTTCGTAATATGTTTTCCTTTTATAAAAGGCGACAACCATAATTGTCCATAAATTTACTAACTAAAACAAAGGAGAGCTAAATCCTTTTCTAATTACTGTCTAGCCTTGGTTTTTTTCCACTTCAACTGCTTTTCAATTACAATTTATAATTAAATTGTCACACATTCCTAATTCATTACTCACTTTAATGACAGTATACTGGTTCAACCTAGAGATGTTTTCTTATGGCCGTATTTCTGATTCAAAAAAGCAAGCTCAGCTCTAAACTGAGGTGATTTTCCACCCAGGAAATGCTTTGAAACAGGTGTGAGAAGTGCTGTGTGTGAGGAAGTCTTGTCCTAAAACGTGGGGAAAACATATTGCCACAGACCTTGTCTAATTGACTACATCAGGAGGGTTATCTAAACAGAAGGTACTGGTGTGCACCAATGGAAATCTCTTTCCAAATATCCAATAGGAAAATGAACCTGTTGGTCCTAAGACAAACTTCAGTAATGAAATGAAAACACTAATTGAACAGATGTTAAACAAAACATTTTCTGTGCAAATCAAATAAAACTGTTCATTACACAGCAGGGTGTTGTTAATACAGTCATCTCACTAGAAACGGGTTCACATAAGCCTTGCTTTCAACTTACTAGTAAATGCTATTAAAGAATAATGCTTAGGCTTTGTGTGTATGTGCGCGCATTCGGCTATGCTTAATTTCAAAAACGTCATAAGAAATCAAGCCTTGGGAGGGTTGCATTAAAAATGGGAATAATTCCCCCCATCCCCCCCAAAAAAAGAAAAGAAAAAAAACCAGACTTATGTAGGAATCTGGTTTCCGTTGAAATTATCATAATAAAGTAGGAAGATCATCTGGGAGTTTGAGAAACAAAGTTTTCTGGAAACATAGATTTCCTTCTGGTACAAATATCTGACAGGAAGGTAATGAAACTCCACAGCTCAATGGGTTCCTTTTCCACACAATAAATTTTAGAAGATACAAGTCACATATTTACTTTAGACCATATAAATCCATTTGAGATGCCACATTTACCTCCGGAAATGCACTCACTGAACATTTTCTCATTTTAAGGCCACAGCACTTGAGGGGACAAGTTGGGACTTTTTTGGAGCCCCATCCCTGGCCTGCCTGTTCAGAATTCCCTAAATCAGAGAGGCACGCTGTTTCTGCTCCATTTTCTTTCTAGCAACTGGATTTTTGCCTTAAAATTGGAGAAATTTTGGAATGGAGATGACTAGGAGATCTCTTACAACCCTGACCCCAAATAAGTGTTTTACCTGATTGTAGTCACTTAGATGCCCTTTTGCTCTCTAGTATCTCAGAGACGGCCAGATGGCAAACACCATTAAAACATCACCAAAAATAAACAATGGAGACAATGTCATTACTTGCGGAGAAAGTACTATATATATGTTTATGAGTCATAGGCTATTTGGGACAGGGAGAGGATACTCCTCAGAGGCTGACTTAAGGAACAGTATATTCTCCCCAAATTACTTTCTAAGGAGGGAGAATCTGGTGAAGAATACGGCTGGCTTTTGCTTTGCAAGCTTAGGGCCAGAGATAATAAACCAGGAAGATTTTTTTTTCTTCCCTCACAAAATATTCAACCTCACTTCTAAAAAAATATTGAACAATTTTTTAAAATATATTGATTGGAAGGGGTACCACATTATGAGTTCATTTCTCAATAAAGCACCCACATACATCCGTGCAGCCACGGACCCCGGTGTTCTAGGATTAGGGTCCTATATTGCTCTCTAAAACTCCAAGGATTTGCTTTTAACAAACTGAGTCCTTGTAGTTAGGACTCCATGTTCTGTAGCTGAGCTTATTCATGTCACCTACTCATTGCCCTTAGTCATCTGGGATCTAGGTATGAGCCATCCCAGGTCTCTCTTCTTTCCCTGGCTGTAAGTTCCAACCAACCAAACTTCCTCTGGGCACCTGGGTGGCTTAGTCCCTTAAGCATCTGACTTAGGCTCAGATCTTGGGGTCCTGGGATGGACCCCAAGTCCAGCAGGGAGTGTGCTTGCCCTTCCCCCTGCTTGTGCTCTCTCTCTCATATAAACAAAATCTTAAAACATGTGCACACACACTTTTGCAGTGCAAATGGTGTTGGGAGAAAGTATAAAGATGCAGCAAGTCCCAAACACTTGGGACTACAACCTCTTAGGAGCTGGGGCCATTATTGTATTCAGTTTGGAGGTGCCCATCAGAAGCTCTGACTGACAAAAGAAAATCTCGTGGGAAACTGGAGAGAAACTTTTGGTTGCTGTCACATCAGGAATGCTCCCTAAGTAGAAACCCACCACAGAGTTGTGATGTATTTCAGAATTGGCCTATCCTCCGAGAGCGGTAAATTGAACAGCTTGTAATAACCACTTGAGTTAGTATCTATCTAAGTCTCCTTCCATTCGTCTCTACATCATCTAGTACCACTGTGGAGCAACTTCCTGGAATAAAAGTCTTTAGCCAAATGGAGAAGAAACTTAATGTTCACAGTTCACAAATAATGGTGCATGTTTCCAGAAGCAGCAGTAGCAGCCAGTGCAGAACATTCTCAAAATTGTCTGCATTGGGAGGAAGTTAAACCACAGTAGAGATGAGCCATAAAACTGGAACCAATTTCCTATTTTGGATAGAGGTAAACTCCTACTTCAAGCAAGTACAATATATGATGATACAGACTTTTTTCAACCCAATGACTTAGAAGGTAACTCTACTCTTAGAAGATAATCCTACAGAAGGATTGTGCCTATAATACTCTTAAATGATAAGGTCTCCAAGATTTTGACTAAAGGAACACATTTTTCTACAGACATTTTTGAAGAAACAATGAATATTTAAAGTGAAGTATTTTCACCTCTCTTTTCCATGTCTCTCCTCCCACTCAACGGAATGTTCTAGTGATGGAAACAGATAAAAATGTCTTCACGTTTTACTTGTGCTATTCTGTGATCACAAGTGTAGCCTAAAACATATCTTGAAATTCTGATATCTTATCCAAAGGCACCCTGACTAGCAATGGATGAGCTCATTTGGGACAAGAATAATCCCATAAAGACTGATCATATCACATTACACAAGGCCTACTCCAACCCCTGAAAGGCTGTCCCATTCCTGTTTGGTTTCATTCTCTCCCTCTTTCTCTCTCTCTCTCTCTCTCTCTCTCACACACACACACACACACACACACACACATTCATACACATGACTGAATAGAAAAATTTCAGGAATGACCTACCTGTGGAGTGAGTTTCCCAACCCTTTGGGTCATTGGCTCGTTCATCACAACTTCCACTTTGCAGGCATCTTTCTCTTTGGGGATGGCAAACTTCAGGTCATCTCCCGACAGGAAGGCAGAGCTGCCCTTCATCACCCTGACCCCATGGTTAAGGCTAATGAAGGTAGGACTGGCCCAGCCTAGGAGCAGCAGCAGCAGCAAAGCACTGGGCCCACCCCAGTTCAGAGAGCTCATGCTGTCAGGGGCCAACTCGGTTTGTCCACCGGTGAAATCCCTTTAACACAAGAGGGCTTCTGTTCTTCCGCCAGAGATGTTAGTTCATAGTCCAAGGGGCAGGGCAAGGGGTCCTGACGATGTGCCTCAAGGTCTTAACATGTCCCTTTCATTTCCAACCCAGACAAGGAGGCTTTTCAGGCAATCCCAGGGCTTTTAATAAAACTCGCTGATCACTCCTGACAACGCCGGCAAGATGAATGTGCCTCCCAAGTGCTTTTCTAATCCTGCAAATGAGAGGAGAGGTTGGTGGAAAACGAGAGAGAGAGAGAGAGAGAGAGAGAGAGAGAGAGAGGAGAGAGACCAAAAGGTTTGTGTGACTATTCAAAAGATCCCTGCTGGCAAAGGAATCTTTCAACCAGCCTATAATTTCAGCTAAATTAAAAACAAATAAACTAACTTGACCTCCAGGTCCGTGTGAAAGGCAGTGAAGCCATTTCATTACCCTGCTTGTAACTCCTGCTTCCGGACTCAATGCTGCCCCCCAACCCCCCGCCCCATGGGGATGTCACCTGTGTGGTCCCACAGGAGCCGACCAGCCTCACTCCCCAAGTGCAGCTTTTGGTTGTCTGGGAGGTGAGCTCTGCTTCTGTTTCCTCATCTGTTAAATGAGGACTATAGCCTAATCTGTAGAAGAGAGCTGACAGAATTATTTGCACGCTGTTTCAAACGCTGATTAATTCTTAATCGTCATGACCCAAATAAGAAACGAGCTTCGTAATTTGTCCCATGAGCACAACTCTGACATTGCTGGGCAGTGAAAACCCCTGAGAAACTCTCGAGTGGAAACTGGAGAACAGATACTTTTCTAAGTGAACATTTGGGGGTTTTGTTTTCACGTCAAAGGGACTAGGAATCAAGTCACATAGTGACTAGACACAGCTAAGGACTCGGCGTCTGCATACATGTACGTATTGTCTATGACACTAATTGTAACATAATGCGCGGAATCTGCACAAATGGGATCTTTGTTTCTACTTTCACCACTTAGAATTTCAAGATTATTTCTCTGTGTTCCATAACAACAGAAATGACTCTGCCAAGTGAAACATACTGCAATAAATCCTTAGGTTCAGGGTAAGGTTGAGTGAACCAATGATGGTTTACTATGCCCATAGGAAGTCTTAACATTTTAAAGATTTCCAAATTTCTGTACATAACCAAAGGATACTCAAATAAATGACCAAAGGGTGCACACAAAAAATCACCCACATCCAATACATCAAGGGGGGACTCATTCTCTTGTCATTGTTTGAAACCATTCACTTTTGAGGTAGTATGTGACATACGTCACCTGGTATCTAAGGAAGGTATACATTTTACAGAACAGTCCCTTTTTTTTTTTTTATGGTGTCAGTCTCAAACTAAAACAGTTCCCACACTCCCACTGATGGTATTGTCCACACTCTTGCTGAATGAGGTTGGCTTATTTGGGCAGAAATGTAAACTTGGTTGTTGAACCTTCACAACAAAGTCAAATCTTGTTTCCATTCATGTTTGGCATCTAAGACCACTCGAGGGGGGAAAAAAAAAGGCAGCACATTCAGAAAGAAGAGGGTGGTTAAGTGTTTCCCAAAATGAAGAGGTAAGGGGAAAAACTTTGCTTTCTGAGATTTTTAAAGAATTAAATCAACCTGTAAAGGCTGTTAAGGACAGCACGCTCTCATGCACCCCTCTTATCTCACCATCACCTCCCTTCTCCTTTACTCCTTTTTCCATGATCTTCTGACTTCTTAACATGGGGAGCCTAGGGTCCTTGGACCTGGTTTTTGTCGACCCTTACTGCCTAATGATCTCGTTTCTTGGCTTTAAATACCACTTATATGCTAATGAGTCCCAAATTTATATCTCTAACCTTCTCCCTTAACTCTGGATTCCATATGGCACTGTCTATGTGACATCTCCCTAGGGGTGTTTAACGGACATCCCATTCTTCATGTCGCCAAATTTGTGCTCTTGGTCTTCCCTCTCTCCTTCTCCCTGATCTCAGTTAATGGCATCCAACTTTTCAGTTGTTCTCTCCTTTGTCTCAATGTTTAGTCTACCGTTAAACAACAGCAACAAAATCCTGTTTGTCTGTTGCAATGGACACAACTTAGGGTGACCTCCAAGAATTTCAGCCTATAGCATCCCGGAGTTCCCTCCCCTCGAGTGACAGCAGAATCTGTGAGGCTTCCAACCAACAGAATAAGGCACAGGTGATGGGACGTCATCCCCATGGTCACACTATATAAGAAAAGAATCTGTCTTAGCAGACTGGGGCTCCAGGCTCTCCTGCTGAACTTGAAGAAGCAAGCGTGCCTGGGTTCCAGTCTGCCAATAGCCTGAATGAGCTCAGAAGAAGATTTAGCCTCAAATCAAGCCTCCAGATAAGACTGGCATCCAGCCTCCAGATAAGATGCCTTGATTGCCGCCTGAAGCAAGGAACCCAGGTAAGCTGTGACCAGACCCCCAACCAACATCAGCTGTGAGATAAGAAATTTGTGTTAGGTCACTAAGTTTGTAGTAATTTGCTTACTCGGCAATATAAATTGAATGCACTCTTCTTCAAAACATATCCAGACTCCAACCACTTCTCATTTCCATTGTTGTTATGAGAGCCAAGCCATACCATCAACTCTTTGCTGGATGACTACAAATAGCATCCAATTTGACTTCCCCGATTCGCCTCTTGCCTCCCCTATAGCCAAGCTTCAGCATGGCAGCCACGGATCCTGTTAAATATTACTTAGGTCACTTCCATGTCCCAAACCCCCAAGGGACTTTCATCTTAATGTAAAAGCCATAAGGCAACCATGTATGTAATGTGTTTCTCTCTTACTTCTCTCATCTCCTCTTCTGTTTGTCTTCCCTTCACTTCCCCTGCTCTGGGCCAACTAGCATCTCTGCTTTTCCTCAAACATG
>ML104322.1:0-11280 GCA_003697995.1 Taxidea taxus jeffersonii
CTCATAATGGTCCCAAATTGGAAACAGTGTGAATGTCAGCATGAGAATGGATAAACGCACCATGTTACTTTCACACAACCATATGCAAGGCAGCAAGAAGAGAGGAAGAACTACGCATTTGAATCTCACAGGCACAATGCAAGAGAAAGAAGTCAGAAGGGAGACAGTAAGTGTGTTAAAGTGATACACACTTTAACAACAAGCAGACCAACCCGTGGTGATAGAAATCCTGAGCCATTACCCTTGGTTGAGGTAGAGTGGTGCAGGGGAGACACTGGGAGGGACTACAGAGGGACTCTGGGGTGCTGTGATGTCCTAGATCTCCAACAGGGTGGTTATCTGGCTGTGTTCACTTTGTGAGGCTTCATAAAGCTGTTTATGACCTGTGTGCCTTTCTGTATGGGTGCCATGCTTCAATAAGAAGCTTATTTAAAGAGACAAAAGGCAAAACCAGCGGGGTGTGTGGAAAGGTAGACTTGACAAAAACAAGGACTAGGATTTCCCAGGGTTTGAAGAGTGGCAGAGAGGCAGGGAAGCAGCTAAGAGAATGCATCAGGAAGAGATCCTTAAGTCTCTACGTATGGATGAAAACCAAAACCTCTGACAGTAGTGACTTGTTTTTCTTTTCCGGATGATGCAGCAAAAATGCTCGTCACCTGATGAGACAGGAGAGTAGCCATCTGGGAAAGTAAAAATACGATCTAAACTCTACACTGTACATCAGGATAAATTCTAAATGAGTCAAAGATTTGTATGTAAAGCAGGAAACCATAAATTTACCATAGGAAAAATGGAAGAATTCCTCTTTAACTTTGGGGTGGAGAAGGTCTTTCTAACTGTGACACTAAAGCAAGTAAATACCAATGAATTTGAATACACAATAATAAAAGCCTCCTGTATGGCAAAACAACCACAAGCACATGAAACAATAAAAGAAAGCAAACAAAAATCCTATGAAGCAAAGCCAGAGCACAAATGAAAACCCAACAGATAAATTGTAACCTTCTGAATATGTAAGGTGCTCCTAGAAATAATAAAACAGAACCCAGAAACTCAACAGCAAGACAGGTAAATGATACAAAGAGTTTACAACAAAGGAGATACAAGTAACCTATGCTTAACTTAAACCTCTTAAACCTATGAAAAGGTGCTTAGCTTCCCTCATAATTAGAGCAATGTGAGTAGAAATGGAGCCTCCATTTGAAGAAAAACCTGTTTGATAATATTCTGTTGGTGAGGGTGTGGGGGGAAAGGCATACGTATGCATGGTTGCCGGGTGTGTAGATTGGTGCAAACCTTCTGCAGGCTGTCCGGGGATATCTATCAATATCTGAAAGGTCTATCTCTGTGACCTTGAATCTCAGTTCTGGGAATTTGTGTACAAGTGTTCAAGTGCAAGGGCCAGTACGGTGTATGTCTCAGGTTATTCACCTCAACACCGTCATCAAGAAAGACTGGAGACAATCCAAGCCCATCAACAGAAAATGCATCCACACAATCTCTATTTAGGTAAAGAAAGATCTTTAAGATATACCGTTGGGTGGAAAAAGGTGAGGAAGAACCATATATGCTACTTTTTACATACAGGTGTGGGGGGTTGTGAAAAAGACTATATTCGCACTTGTTTGGTGTTTGTGTAAAGAAACTTGGAGGAATATATTAAGAGTCTCAAAACAGAGGTAACCTGTGTAGAGAGGTGGGGGGTGACTGCAAATTGAGTGGGGAAGAGACTTCTCCCTGATTCACCTTTTCCCCTCGAAGATGTCTGATCCTTGTGAGTATGTTAGCCTTTCAAACGATTTAAAACAAATTATTACATGGCAGTCTGCACTGGTATAGCTTTGGGTAGAATGCCCTGTCTCCTTCTTAAGCTGGTGACTTGGCAAAGTAAGATGAGAGAGAATTGGTGAGTTTATGGTCTATTGTGGCTTTAGTTTTGAAATTAATAAAAGAGTAAATAGAAGTCAGGTACTACTTCAGAATCACATTTTCACAATGGCTTTTAGGGATTGTCTAAGTAAAGGGATTTAAATACGTTGCCCACATTTTGAGACTCATCTTAAAGGAAAGAGCTTTGGAAGTCTCCCGGGGAGCAAAGAGGTACAGCCATGGGGAAGGCGTGGGGATTGCTCACTTGCAGCCTGCCCGAGACAAAGGGGGTAAAAGAGAGGGGGCTAGCTGCATGGTTTGGTGAGAAATGGAGCACACTCCAGCTTTACTCAATTACCTGAACATTTGAAACAGGAGCAGCTTTTGGGTACACAATAATTCCAGACAAGTACCCGTGTTTTCTGATTTTATTGGGTGCAGTCCGACCGAGCAGGGACTCAAAACCCACTGCCCATCCCTGTCTACATCGCACAGACCTGTCTTAAGGGCAGGCCGTGTGGGGTGCAGATCCAGGCAACCACGTCCTGGGTGAGCAGGGGGATGAAACCCTTCTTTGTGCTTCTGGCGTTTGGGGGCAGCGGGCCGAGGGGGAAGGAAATTAACATGCGTGGTGCCCGGGCGGGGACCCCGAGGCGAGGGGCTCTCCATTAATTAGAGCGAACGCGAGGTGAAGTCGGTCTGTGCAAGTTACAGACTTTGAGAAATTGTCTCAATAAAGGAGAACTTCATTTGGCCTTAGGTAAAAGCCAATCAATAAATTAGTTGGCTGAGGGCAGAGACGTGAAGGGAGAAAGAAAAAGGGTCAGGACAGCGATCCGTGTAAACACAGGAAGGCAGCAAGAGTGGGGCGGGGGGCGAAGCGATCGACGAAGCGCCGCAGAACGAAATGAAATGAAATGAAAAGCTGCTCCAGCCCAGCGTGCCGTCCCGGCGGATACACTGGCCGGTGCTTGGTTAGCGGCGCTCAGCCTTGGGAGCTGCGGAGAGGGCGCAAAGGGGGCTTGGCCATCCCCCCGCCCCCGTCTCCATCAGGGTAAGGGGTGACCCACCCGCGGGGCCGTCCCGGGCCGGTAATTCCGCAGTGAGCGGCTGCGGGCCCGCCGGGAGGTGCGCTCCAGCCCGGGCAGGTGTCGGGGGCGGCGGCCCGGGCCCCGCTGGCCCCGCTGGCCTCGCGCGCCTTGAGTCATGGCGACAGGAGGCTTCCCGCAGGCGTCTACGCCGCACCTCCGCGGCTGCACTACTGCCGCCACCCATAAAGCACTTCATTGTCGTTTGTTTGTTATTTCCCACTCTCCTGAGGTTCGGTGTTCTCATTCCCAGTCTGGAGGCTCGGGAGAGGGAAGGAGGGAGGGAGACAGAGGTGGGGGTGGGGGGGAAGAGAGGGAGAGAGAGAGAGAGAGAGAGAGGAGAGACTGTGCCCCAGGCTGCTACCTGCACCCCCTGCCCCCGCTGGCCCCGCGCAGGTGGGAAGCCCGGCTCCCTCCCCAAGGGCCCTGCCCCCTCAGTGGCTGCACCTGTCGGGTGAGGGCGGCCGGGCCTCCCATCTGGCCCTCTCACCCCACTGCTCCGTTTTATGACCATGGGCAAATCTTTCAGTGCCCTTTTGTGTGTCCTGAGCTATAAAATGGACAAATTATGGTGGCCCCTCCCCGTCTCCCCCGCCCCCATCCCCCTGCGAAGTCCTGCCGGATCTTTGGTTTTTCCCTACTGTAATAAATCTGAGAGACCAAATATGATGACCAAGAAGAAAATTACCCGAGTTCTGAGGAAGGGCACGTTGCGACACTCTCCTGCTCACCGGTGTCCTTGCTGGAAAGACCGTCCTCTGGGGAGGCGTCCTCAACCCCTCTCCCCCTCCACTGCCTGCCTTCATTTCTCCTCTGTGCCTCCACATTTCGAGGCCCTCCCAGGACCCCCACCTTCCCGGAGCCAACGTGCCCCCCAACCCCCATTGGCCTCCCCTAATCTCACCGCCAGGCCTCCTCCCTCCGCCCTCCAGCCCAGCTTGCTGGACTCCAGCTACTCTGGCCTTGAACTTACGGCTCCCCCTGCACACCTGCTTCGCCTCTGTCTCTCCTCCGCACTGGCCGGGTGACAAAATCGGGAGTCTGGGGCCTCACCTCCGGGGATCTGCTCCGGTGACACCTGCTCAGGGAGGGCTTCCGCGACGGTCCTTAGCACCCGTTGCCTTCTTTACCTCAAAGCACTTGCCACCAGCAGACAGGCTTGGCACACTCCCTGGGCGTTTGCTCGTGTCCTCCTCCCAGACCCCAAACTCTCCAGAACAGGGATTTTGTGGCTTTGTCCCCTTCTCTATGTTCAGTGGCTTCACGGATGTCTGACTCTTGGTAGGCAATAAATATTTACCGAATAAGTGAACACAGCTCTACTGTAGCAATTAATAGTGATGATACTAAACATTTGCACTACAATTGGCAAAGCACTCTGAATGCAAAGCAAGACGGCATTCATGTATTTTCATATCTTGAAGGACCGTTTCTTGGTCACAAACTCGGATGTGCAAAGAGGATCACTTTATGTACACGGGGGAGTGAACTTGTTTCCAAATGCCTGATTCGTGGATGTCGGAAGCGTTCCTCCCGCCCACAGGAGGCAACTCTAATTTTCACCCCTTCCCCTCTCCCTGGACAGGCTCTAGGGCACCATCTTCTGTTGTGCTGGGTCCTCTCTGGCTGGCCTCAGTGGAGAACTGGCAGGCTCTGATATGTTTTACTCCGACCCCGTTTTTCTGGGGTGCTCATCCTGGGAGGGGCCCACATCCTCTTGCCCTGCCAGGCTGGGGAGCCTGTTGGCAGCCTTGCCCTGAAACCCCCAGGGAACAAGCTGAATACAGGTCCTCTCACGCCCCACTCAGATGTGAGAGCAGTTTTCAGCCTCCAGGGCCCTTCTGCTCAGAGTTGTGGGATCGTTATGCTTGGAGACTCTCTCCTCTCAGAGTGACAGTGGGGAACCATTTTGTGTTATCTAATGTTGAGTCTCTGGAACCATCCGGGGAATCTCAGATGGCACCCGGGCCATTGGGTGAGAAGAGGACCCTCATCAGGGTTTAGAGCCCAGCCCCTGCCCCCAGTTCTCTTAACCTGTCCCATGCCCATGGGTGATGGTTCCCTGGGTGAAGGGGAACCATCCTGCTGGCACATAGCCTTCTCTCTACTGTGGATCACACCCTGGTCCACCAGATTTCTGGGGTTTTGTTTGTTTGTTTGTTTAAGATTTATTTATGTATTTTAGAGAGAAAGAGCACCAGCGGGGAAGGGCAGAGGGAGAGGGAGAGAATCTCAAAGTAGACTCTCTCGTGAAGTTGGAGCTCAACTTGGGGCTCGATCTCACAACCCTGAGATGATGACCTGAGCCAAAATCACTAATCGGGCAATTAACCAACTAAGCCTCCCAGACACTTGCACCAGATTTCAGTTTTGATAGGCCAGTCATGTTTTTAGAAACCCCCAGAGCCATGTCTCTCTCCAGCACCTGGTGCATGCAAACCAAAGGTGAGGCTGGAGGTCAGACAATGGCAGGCATGGACTTCAACAGTCTGTGTTAAAACTCAAATGGAAGGGGCACCTGGGTGGCTCAGTGGGTTAGGGCCTCTGCTTTTGGCTCTGGTCGTGATCCCAGGGTCCTGGGATCGAGCCCCGCGTCGGGCTCTCTGCTCGGCAGGGAGCCTGCTTCCTCCTCTCTCTCTCTCTGCCTGTCTCTCTGCCTACTTGTGGTCTCTGTCTGTCAAATAAATAAATAAAATATTAAAAAAAAAAACTCAAATGGAAAACACAGGAATGACCCAGAGGAAAAGTACGATGAATGATATTTAAAAATATTGTCTGTGTGTGCAATATAGTGTTTTTACCTATGTAAGTGATATAGTCCTGTTGTAGAGACAAAACAGAGGCTTCCTGGGGAACAAGGACACTTCCATCCTGACATCCAGTCTTTTGGTTCTAAAACTTTTTTTCCTACGTTAACTTTTCATCTTCGGGCTCTAACGGGTGGTATGCATTTGATAACATGTTACATTGGCCTAGAGACCATATCTGACTGAACCCTATGTCCTACACTTGAGAGACCTGACATGTCAGATGAGAACTTCTACTCTTCAAATGTAGCTTTCCTTGAGGGGTTTATTATAGGAATCACTTCCCTTTATCTCTTTGTCTATTTCCCTATTCCTGCTGTTTGCTGCTGTTTTCAATGTCTGTTATGTTTTCTTGCTATATCATTTGTTTGGTATATTTCCTTGTCCAGTGTCAGACTAACAAGTGCTTTATAGTACTTTCAAGTAACAATTGGAAACAACAAAATGTTCAACAACTGGGGACATGTTTGTCCAGTGAAATATTATGTAGACCCTAAAAGTGAAATTAATAGATGTATAGGGAAAATTTTAAAAAATATCTATCTGTTTAAAAAATGAATAAAATAGTCCATACATTTTACCTATGTAAAAATGCTACATTTTACCTATGTAAAAATGAATCCATGTTGATAAGAACTAGAAGGAAATAAGTGAAGAAAGAAAAAAAACCTTTGGAGTTATGGTGATTATATTAGTTAAGGTGAAGCAGGTACTCATAAAAGAGAAACTCTGAATCTCAGTGGTTTTCTGAACTAGAAGTGAATTTTTGCTCACAGTAAGTTCAATGCAGGTATTCAAGGACCACGCCTCTTCCAGCTCATGGTGATTCCCTCCTCTAGGGCTTTGGAGTCCTCTCCATTCAATGCTGGATAAAAAGGCATGTTCTAACCCACAAGCCTGGAAGTGAGTCTATTTCCACTCACATTTGATTGGCCTGAGGGAGTCACGTGGCTCCATCTGGATGCACAGAGGGCTGGGAAATATAGTCCCAGCTGGGTTACTGTTTCCTAATCACAAGTGCACACTATGGAAGGGAGCACAGTAGTTTAGTCTATGTAAGTACTTTAGTACTTTAAATACTTTAATCTGTGTGCCAGCAATATTTTTCTCTCTTTAAAGTTTTCTTTGGTCTCATTAGATGCATTTTTAAATAAATATATATAATTAAAATTCTTGTTATATACTTTTATTTTAGAACAGTGAAACAAGGACACCTAAACTAAGAAAACCAAGATGACCTGGGAGTAGAAATGGGTAGGCAAAGCAGAAAGCATACATCAAAGTCACATCTTAGTGTATGTCAGTGTTCCCTCTCATTTCCAAACTTTTGTTCAATTATTACCTGTTATGGACTGAATTGTATCCTCCCAAAATTCATATGTTGCAGCTAGAACTCCCACTGTGACTGTATTTGGAGATAGGGACTTTGAAATGTAATCGAGGTTAAATGAGGTCATAAGAGTGGGTCCTTGATCCAAAAGAACTGATGTTCTTAAAAGAAGAGGAAGTGACACCAGGAGTGTGTGCGTACAAAGGAAAGCCCATGGGAGGACACAGGCAGCGGACAGGTACAAGCTAGGAAGAGAGTCTTCAGGAGAAACCAAGTTCCTGATACCTTGATCTTGGACTTCTAGCCTCCAGGAATGTCAGAAAGTAAGCTTAATGTTTTTCAAGCCAGGGAGTCTGTGATATTTTGTTATGGCAGCCTGAACAAGCTAACATATGACCACTTCCCCACCAAGTCATAGCAAGACTATTTTGTCGCTTAAAGCTCTGATAGGATGCTGCTTCTTCTGGAAAGCCTGATGAACTCCAAGCTTCATTGACTGTCTCTCCATTGGACTTTCCCAGCATCCTGGTATTACTTGCTCACATTGTTCCTGAAACCCGGCTACAATGCCATCTCCTTATTTAGAGTACAAGCCCCACAACAGGAGGGACTCTATCATGTATCTCCAGGTACCCAGCACAGTGTCTGGTACACAGTGAACACTCATGAGATGATGGGTAAGAGTTGTGGCAAATAATACACAAACAAAAGTTTTAAAAGAAAAATCTAGGAAATCAGACATCCACAGGGAGCTTTGATCTCTGATACATTGTTAAGAATCTGGAAGGCCATGCACATACTTAAGGATGTACCCATGTCCAGGGCTATGCATATGCTCAGGAAAGACCTGAGATGGGTCTAAGTTCTCACTTTGAAGAAATTTGAGGCTCTGCATAAGCAGGAAGTGAGGCTAAGGCAAAGTTGTAAACCACCTGGCTGAGTATTGAAGGAGTGCTCAATGTGCACATAGAGCCCCACATCAAAGAGTGGGAGATTTATTGGTTCCAGGCATTGAAGGAAATCTCTGTCCCATGATTAGCTGACCATGAAGCTACCTGTGCAGACTTTAGTCACATATCAAAGAATAAGAATTTACAGAATTGGTTTGAGAAAAGTCAATAAAAAGCCAAAAGCAACCATAATAAACAGCAACAACAAACCCTGGGGAGGGGAGAAAATCTGATTTCCAGAGCTGGCCACATCATATTATTTTACATGTCTAGTTTTCAGAAACAAACAAAGAAACAAAAACATAAGGGTTAGAGATAAACAAGGAAGTGTGGTCCAAATAGAGGGGGGAAAAATGTCAATAGAAACTGTCTCTGAGGAATACCCAGACATTGGATTTACTAGACAAAGTAAAATATGTTAAAAAAAAAACAAAAAAGTTATATCATGTATAAAGAACTAAATGAAAGTACATGAATGATGTCTTGCCAAATAGAGATAGAGAATATCAGGTGGGGACAAAAATTATGAGAAAGAACCAAATAGAAGTTTTGGATTTGAAAAATAAAGTAGAGGGGCTCAGTTACAGATTTGAATAAGCAGAGGGAAGAATCAGAAAACTTGAAGATAGGTCAACTGAGATCTTCCAGTCTGAAGACAGAAAAAAAAAACCCAAACAAAACCCCAAAAAACTAACCACATCATAATCAAACTATTGAAAGCCAAAATCAAAGAAAGAATCTTAAAAACAGCAAAAAGAAGTAACTCATCACATCCAGAGGATCTTAAATAAAGTTAACACCTGAGCTATTAGAAACCATGGAGTCCAGATGACAATGGGATGATGTATTTAAAGTGCCAAAAGGAAAAAACTACCAAGGGGGTGCTTGGATGGCTTAGTCGGGTGAATGTCTGACTCTTGGTTTCAGCTCAGGTGGTGATCTCAGGGTCTTGATCTCACGGTCAATGGGATCAAGCCATGCATCAGGCTCTGTGCTGGGTGTGGAGCCTGCTTGAGATTCTTTCTCTCCCTCTCCCTCTGCCCTTCCCCCCACTTGCATGTGCTCTCTCTCTCTCTTAAAAAAAAATAATAATAAGGAAACTATGTTTAAAAAAAGACTATGAAGCAAACATTAAATCTAGCAAATTATCCTTTGAAATCATAGAGAAGTTAAAATATTCCCAGAAAAAAAAAAAACAAACTGGGTCATTTTGTTTCCAATAGACCTGCCCCCACCGGAAATACTAAAAGGAGTCCTCAATTCTGAAATGAGAAGACTCTAGGAGGCAACTTGAATCCATATGAAGAAAAAAAGAATACTGGCAAAGAATACTGGTAAAAGTAATTATAAAAGAGAGTATTAATGTACTTTGAAATCTTCTTTTCTCCTATTTAATATAAAAGACAACTGTATAAATCAACAGTTATAAATTTGTGTTAATCGACATATAGTGTATAAAAATGTCATTTGGATACTAATAATAGCACAAAGAAGGGGAAGAGAACAGGCATATAGTTTCTGTATAATATTGAAATTAAGTTGGTGTTAATCCAAATTGTTGTAATTTAAGTTGTAAATTAAGATGTTAATTTTGATCCCTAGGGCAATCAGTAAGAAAAAACCCTACATTTTGGAAATACTTAAGTAGTGATAATGGAAGTAAAATGGTATGTGAGAAAATACTTAACATACAAAGGTGATAATGGAGGAATAGAGGAACAAAAGAGACAGAAGACATAGATAAGGCCAACAGAAAAATGGCAGACGTAAATCCTATCTTATGTAATTATATTAAATGTAAATAGATTAAAGGGCAGATATTGGTAAAATGGATTAAAAAGATTCCACTGCACACTGTCTATATGAGACATATTTTAGGCTTAAGGACAAAAATAGGTTGAAAATCAAGGGATAGAAAAAGATATAGCATGCCAACAGTAATTTAAAAAGACTAGAATGGCTACACTAATAACAGAAAAAATAGACTTTATGTCCCAAAACATTATTAGAGACAAAGAAGGACATTTTATAATGATAAAAGTTCAAGAAGCCAAGAAGATATAACAACAATGAACATTTACGCACCTAACATAGAGTTCCAACATGTATTATGCCCGAACTAACAGAATTAAAGAGAGAAATAGACAATTCAACAATGATAGTTGGTGACTTCAATGCCTCACTTTCAATAACAGAGACAACCAGGCAGAAGACAGCGAAGGAAATAGAAGTCTTGAACAATGCTGTAAACCAAGCAGACTTAACGGACATCTGCAGAACATTTCAGCAGAACACACATTCCTCTCAAGTACAAAATTGAACAGTCCCCAAGATAAACTATATATGAAGTCATAAAACAAGACTTGATAAATTTACAAAACTTGCAATCATACAAAAATGGGATGAAATTAGAAATCAATAACAGAAGAAAATTTGAGAAATTTACCCATATGTGGAAATTACACAACACATTCCAAATAACCAATGGATCAAGCCAGAAATCACAGGTGAAATCAGAAAAATTCTTTGAATGACTGAAAACAAAAACACAACATACCAACATATGGCACACAGCAATAATATTGCTTAGACGACATAAAACACCTATATTAGAGAAGAAAAAGCTATCCTGAATCAATAACATAAACTTCTCCCTTAAGAAACTATAAAAAGAGCAAATTAAATCTAAAGCTAGGAGAAGAAAGGAAATAATAAAGGTTGGAGTTAACATAAATGAAATTAGAAAATAGAAAAACAATTGAGAAGAGCAATGAAGACCAAAAAGAAAAATAAATTGAAAATCTTTGGACTGACCAAATTAAAAAAAAAAGGGGGGGACTCAGAATTACTGAAAACATTACCATCAGGAGAAAGGATGATGTGGTAGTACTATGAATAACTGTACACCAAAAAATCAGATAACCTAGGTGAAGTGGACAAATTCCCTTAAGAACAGAAATTACCAAAACTAACTTAAAAAGAAATAGAAAATCTGAATATAAGGAGGTTGAATTAGTAATAAAAAAAACTTCCCATGAAGAAAAGCCCAGAACCAGGTAGCTTCATTGGTAATTTCCACCAAATCTTAAGGAAGAATTAACACCAGTTCTTTGTTAAATCTTCCAAATGTAGAAGAGTGGGGACCACTTCCCAAATCATTCTAGACACTAGTATTACTCTGATATTAAATTCACACAAAGATATCACAAGAGAACTACAAACCAATACCCCTATGA
>ML104323.1:0-14817 GCA_003697995.1 Taxidea taxus jeffersonii
CAGCAGATCCTTTTCCTTTGCCTTAATATATACAACACAGGAACAATCAAACATGGCAGTAATGCATGCAACTGTGGAAAAATTTGGAAAATATAAAGACAGTAGAATAGGATAATCACTCTTGATTCCCACCCCCATCCTGTCACAGTGATAGGTACACATTTTCACCTACTTCTTACAGTAGTTGCTTTTCTCCACTTTTAGACATACTTTGCATGCTCCTTGATTTACTTATAGGATGCTCATTTCCACATGCCATGTGAACTATTAACATCATTTTAAAGGGTGTATAATATTTCATTACAGGAATTATATCATAATTTACTCAAGCATCTCCTAGTATCAGGTATTTTGTTTTTCTTTTCTTTTCCTTTGCAGTCAAGAAGAAT
Organism: Taxidea taxus jeffersonii; assembly: GCA_003697995.1. Taxonomy (NCBI): domain Eukaryota; kingdom Metazoa; phylum Chordata; class Mammalia; order Carnivora; family Mustelidae; genus Taxidea; species Taxidea taxus. The sequence goes on from ML104323.1 coordinate 390, forward strand.
GTTGCAGCGAACACGTGTGTGCAGAAACCTTTACCTGATTCTTAGAATTCTTGAAGACTGCACAATTTTTAATGCTACCCCCATCGTGCATTAGAGGTATCCAGTTCCATTGGCAGACACTCACCTCTGGCAGGTAACTCCAGGGAAAATACTTTGCCCAGGGACTAGTAAATAAGAACGCTCAATTTTGGTGCAAGAGGTTTGCCTTCAAAAAGAGGTAACAGTCTCAGAGTTTGGTAAATGGAGAGAAGGTCCTAATCATTTTAAGGAAAGAGGTTTGCTCTTGTTCATCTGGAGAAGTAAGGGTATGACATGTATGCAAATACGTTTTGGGGGCATGACACAGCTGGAGAGGAAGGTGTGTCTTGGTGCCACAGGTCAAGTTTATTTAACACTGTGATGTTTTAAAACAGGATGATGCCAGTTCAGTCAAATGTCCCAGAACAACAGTGTGTTTTGCAAGGCAGTTCTTTGACAAGAAGTCTTAAAAATAAGTGTTTTCCTCTTTTGGAAACAATGCCTAAAAATAAGTCAGATACTATATAAAACAAACCTGCCACAATATAAAACATAATAGAAAAGCCAGGAGAAAAGGCTCTAGGTAAGTGTATCACTAATCACCTGTTAGTCCCTTAGCTATAATAGCCTACTTTTGTTTCTTTGTGAAATTAATTGTTTCTTTGTGCTCTTATGTTAAAAATGATGTGTGGATTTATGGAATTTAAGAAAACACCAGCTAAATATAAAAGCCCATAACACAACTGGTTGTATAACATAACTGGTACAGCCACTCTGGAGAACAGTGTGGCGGTTTCTCAAAAACTTAAAAATAGAACACCCTACAATACGGTGATTGCACTACTAGGTATTTACCTAAAGAATACAAAAATACTAACTCAAATGGATATATGCACCCCGATGTTTATAGCAGCATTATTAACAAGAGCCAAATATGGAAAGAGCCCAAATGTCCTTTGACTGATGAATGGATAAAGAAGATGTGATATATATATATGTATGTATATATATATATATATATATATGAATATTACTCAGCCATCAAAAGAATAAAATCTTGTCATTTGCAATCACATGGATGGAGCTAGAGTGAAAGACAAATACCATATGATTTCACTTATATGTGGAATTTAAGAAACAAACAAATGAGCAAAAAGACAAAAAGAGAAAGAAAGGCGAAGCAAGAAAGACTCTAAACTATAGAGAGAACACGCTGATGAGGACCAGAGGGGAGGTGGATGGGGGTTGGGTGAAACAGGTTATGGGAATTAAGGAGGACACTTGTTGGGTGCCTGGGTGGCTCAGTTGTTGGGTGTCTGCCTTCGGCTCCGGTCATGATCCCAGGGTCCTGGGATCAAGTCCTGAATCGGGCTCCCTGCTCAGCAGGAAGCCTGCTTCTTCCTTTCCCATTCCCCATGCTTGCGTTCCTGCTGTCACTCTCTCTCTCTGTCAAATAAATAAATAAAATCTCTAAAAAAAAAAAAAAAGAGAGAGCACTTGTGATGAGCACTGGTACTATATGGAACTGTTAAATCATGATATTGTACACCTGAAACTAATTACACACTGTCTACTAACTGGAATTTAAATAAAAACTTAAAAAAATGAAAGCCCATGTTTTCGTGTGATAAGATTATTGTCAGTATTTTGATTTGCTTAGCTGATGCTTTCAAATAGTGGCATGTTCCACCTCTTGGGTTCAACTTCACCCTCTCTTCCTGTTAATATCAGAGCCAGGTGTATTTGGAAGCTGAATGAAGGAATAGAAATGGGTTATTGCTTTTGCTGTTTCTGATTATTAAATTAAGACTGTTGCTTATCAGATTTGGGGGAGGACATTTTCTTCCCTCTGGATACCACAGAGCTTCTTTTGTGTAAGTTCTGTTTGGGCCACCAAGCCTAGTTCTGAATTTTGTTAACGGACCTTGGTTGATGGTTCAGTAAAATCCCCTCAAGCAGGCCAGCCAGGGGAGCACAGCTTCTGTCTTGAGTTACTTTTGTGTAACCAGTTACTTTTGTGTAATCCAGGCTGGCCAAGTGGATTTCACACCCAGTGAGATGGTGTGATATTCAGAGCAGTCTCTGGGTCTCCTGAGGTCCACACGGACACTCCAACTCTGGCTGGAAGAGAGGGTGACGACTGGGTTGTAGCCAACACTTTGGTTTGGTTTTTGCCCAAGAACTAGCTGGGCAAGAGGCAGGGTTCCAAAATGAGAGGATTTGATTTCCCATCCTACCAGTGAAGACCCTGATCTATATGAACAATGACACAGAACAACCTCTGGGCCTAACCATGAAGCCAAGAGATAAGAGAATCCTGGGTTCTTTGGAGCTAAGCACCACATCTTCATTTTTATCTGTCCCTTGCCCCTTCGTAGCATGCTCTGTATATGGTATTCCCTCACTGAACATTTGTTGAATACATCATCCAACAAATCAATTAGGTATTAGAGGGTGATGTATATCAAAAGAGCCAAGTCTTGTGCCAAGTCGAGGAGTATATATTTTTGCCCGGTTGTTCATGAGGCTGTAGGACACTTGGATAAAGGAGTTGTCAGGGCTTCCTGTGTCTCATGGTTCTGGATGTGCTGAGGGGCCATCAGAATGAGTGACTTGTTTTGAAGTAGACTCTGAGAAGGGGACTGAGCAGAAGGTGGCCACCTAGCCTGCCATGAGTTCTCACCAAGCAAGAACTGCTATAAACAGGAGTATTTTAAAATATCAGGATGATAACATGGGGGATTTCATAAGTGATCATTTTGTCTCTCAAGTTCAGTCTTCTTAAATGTTTTATGAAGTCATGCTCTTGTCTATGCACTTTCCTTTCATTTTGAACTCCCCATCCCAGCCTGAGCAAGAATTTTGCAAGCTTTGAAATATGTCAACATAAAATAAGCTTTGAGACAGCTTGAAAAATGTAAGATTCATAATGGACTCCACTAAAAATATGGTTTGTTAAAAAAACAAACCAGGCTCGATCTTCCTCACTTGGAAAAACAATCAGATGGAACTTGAGCTGTCACCATCCTTTTATAGATTCCTGCACCATGAGAAGTTTCCCGATTAAAGCAGGCATATTTGTGAGGTTCCTTTCAACCACTTGCTGAGTGACCTCTGTGACCTCTTCAAGTTCTACTTGATACTCCTCGAGGCTCTTACAGAGTCTGCCTGTTCCACGAAGCCTTCCAGACTACTCCTCACATGACAATCTATCCATCTGATTTCATCCTCAGCTCTGGATTGGCTTGTCTTCTTCTCTGATCCATCCATTGGTATCCACCCCCTTGCCCCCCTCCCCGAACCTGAGCTGGCCATCTTCCTCACAGACAGGGTTCTTGGTAGTCAGAATGAATCTTTTACTTAATAGGAGTACAAAAGTTGGAAAAATGGGCTTTGCAGCTATAAAATAGTTGAAACTCACCGTAACCAATTCAACTATTTTAGAGATGGACCCTCTTTTTAGAGATTTGTTGCAGGTCCCAGAGATAGATTATGGTAATGTGAGGGTCAGAGAGTATGTGATAGAGCAGGAATGAGATCTTGATCTTAGCGTCTAACTTCCAGGAGCCCCTGTTGTTTCCACGTCAGTAGATTAATGGCCTGTCTGCCGCTGAGAGTCATTCTCGAATGAGAATCTATGTGGTAGCATGCTACAAACACTCTAGAATATACTGTGGGAAGTACCCTTTCAAAATTCAGGACTTTTATCCACTTTACTGCGATGCAAATACACAAAAGCTACTGAAAGTTAGGTCGTTTTGCAATGAGAGTTGTGTCACAAAAGTCAATCCAAAGAGATCTGAGGTTTCTTATTTATTCATTCCGAAGTATTTATTGAACACCTAATAGAAACCAGGCATTGTGCCAATTTCTGGGCTTCCACAGCTAAGGAGACGGATAAGCTCCTACTGCCCATAGGGTTTGAAAATGGACTCTGAAGGCAATTTCAAAAGGGGTTCCTGATGACAGGTAAGTTTTAGTTTTAGTTAGATTCTGCCTGTGCCTTGCTTTGCTCTCTTCTCTGTATTAAGTTGTTTTAGATTTGTGCATCCAGGTTGTAGGAGGACACAGCAGGACTAGGTTTACACCTAAGACCCAGAGCAAATTTCTTTCTCTTTGTTCCCTCCTCCTTCCTTCCTCCCTCCCTTCTTCCTTCCTTCCTTTCTCTCTTTCTTTTTAAAGATTTTATTCATTTATTTGAGAGAGAGAGAGAGCATGAGTGAGACAGCACAAGCAGAGGCAGACGGAGAAGCAGGTTCCCCACTGAGCAGGGAGTCTGAGGAGGGGCTCCATCCCAGCACCCTGAGATCCTGACCCAGCGGAAGGCAGCCGCTTAACTGACTGAGCCACCCAGGTGCCCCACGACCCAGAGAAAATCTCTATTTCCCTCAGGAAATGATAATGACTTACAGTGTGCTTTCAGGGACCAAGTATCTGAAGAATGCTGTCACTGCCTTGTGTCCAAACTTCTCAGTGATAAGGAAATCACCTCAGCCGACGGGTAAGCCGAGTAACAATATTAACAGCAGTTTCTTCCTCCTTAGCCAAGCCATGAAACGATGTATGCAACAAAAGCAAAGTAGCTGCCTTGCGTTTACTGCTCTTGGCTTTAAGTAACAACACTCCAGTTTTCTTCTGGGGACATACCGCCTCTCCTCTGTCACATGATTTTGGTGGGTGGGGGTGGTCCCCTCTCCAGTCCAGGAATGGGGCCCAGACTCGGGCTGGCCAATCAGAGGACCAACCGCCCTCAGTCGGTCTCCATAATTGGCTGCGGGTGGTGAACCAGAGCTCCATATGCTCTGGGTCAGGTGGTTGGCAGAAGCAAGAGAATGGGTTGCCTCTCTGTAGTCAGCTACAGAGTGTAACATTACACACCTGAGTGTAATGTTTTCTTCTGCCGGGGTTGCCGGGAGGAGCGTGTGTTTCTGGACGGCTGGTAGCCAGGGACAGAGCAGGCCTGAAAATAGAGACTTTCAGAGGAAAGCCACCATGAGAGATGGAAAGAAACCACATCCTGAGGACATTGTTTGTGTTACTTGATTCATCTGGGCCTGAAACCAGACTAGCCCTGAAGTTTTTTAGTTACACAAGGAAATAAATCCCTGCCTCTATCTTTTGGTCCCAACTCATTAGCCAGTTTGAGTTTTTCTTTATAAACCATCAGATACTGAAAAAGTCTGACTAATATGACACCCTAAACATTCATTCCACAAATATTTATTGATAGACAAATATATAAGGCACAACACTATGACTGGGATAAAATGGGTGTGCGAACAGAAATATATTTATGTAAAATGGGTGATTCTGACCTGTGGTTGTATTTCATCTGTGTTTGTTTGGATCTTTAAAAGGTACAGTGGCTTAACCTGGGATGGCCTCCAATCTGTGGACGCTTTGTGGGTCACAAAGTTTAGATTAATTATATAGGTATGCAGGGAGACATTTTGTTAGCGGCTGTTTTAAATACTTGTACATTGGTTTGACTCTTGAGGTCTTGGTTTTTAATAGATCATATCACATAAAAGTTTCACATTATCATTTGGAGGAAATTCAGATATTTTGAGATGGAGTGATATCCAAAGACATTCTCCATTTCTGGGAATTTTGGTTTCTATATCCTGTGTCGGTTTGCAAGATATGTGCAGGAAACTCTCTTCAGGACAGACCTGCCTGCAGAAAACTGGTACTGCACAAAACTAGCTCACACTCATTTTTAAAAAAATCCAAAATGACAGGCAGAAATAGCTGCTCACGTGAGCACCATTCAAAGCTCTAGAAACGTTTGAGTTCATGGTTGGTTCACTGATAACTGCCGGGGATGTGATCTCCTTTCTGGGTGCTCTCAGCTTGCTGAATTGGACCATGAATTTGTACTGGACCAACTGTATCTCATCCCAAAGTAACGTAATTCCTCCCAAAGTGTTCCCTGGTGCTTCCCATTATAGACTATGGAACTTTTTCCTGTTATGTTTTGTCACATTGTGTTACATTTTGCAGCATTAGCAGATATTTCATAAAGGGCGGAAACAGGATGTAGGACAATGTAGAAGATGAATAAAAAACATACATTAGCATAAGTTTGCTTGTATAGTTTAAAATGAGTTCCATATTATTTAATCAAAATGCTGTTTTTGTTTTAATGTAATCACAAGATCATTGTCACACCCACCACAATAAACAATGTTCTCTAAATAGAGAACAATAAAAAATGTCCTCTAAATATCATGGATACACATTTTCTTTTAAAATTTCCTTATTTGTCTCAGAAATGCCATTTTACAGTTGATTCATTCAATAAAGATCCACACAAGGTCCATACTTTGCATTTAGTTATGTCTTATGCCTTCTTCTACACCAGTACCCCCTCTTTTCTTGAACCTGCATCCCCCATGTTGTTTGTTGAAGGAACTGGGCACCTTGGTCTGTAGAATGTCTCACATTCTAAATTTGGCTGATTGCTTACTTTTGGTAGTCTCTAATTTATTATTTTATTTCTTTTATTTTCCTACAAACTGATAGAGAGGTCTAGGATTAATTAGATTCATGTTCATTTTATTTAGGCGAGACTGGAAGGTGGTCTTCTTCCTATTCTACTCTGTCAGGAGGCACATAATGTGCAGTTGTTTTTCTTTTAGTGGAACCAAGATTGAGCATGGGTTTGTGTCAGCTGCATCCATTCATTATGACATTCACTATCACACCCATTTAATTAATTGCTTTAAGTTGTTGCCTGCATTCATTCATTCATTAAGAGGCTTCAAAATGGTGCTTTATTAGCTGGAAATCTTCCATTAAGAACTTTCCTACTTTCCTTCTGTCATGGATGTTGTAACTATATACCAGGAAAAGGGAAATAGTGAAATATTTCAAGTCCTGATTGACTTTGTACCTGGGGACCCAAAGCACCATGATAGCCTGCTTTTAGAGTAAGGACACACAGGGGCTCAGTAATAAGTGGGGTCCTAGCCCAGATCTCGTTCACAATGGGTCCACTGGGACCATAACACACCTGGACAAACTTAGTAGTTGGCACAGCCTATACATTGGTTCCTTGGCTTCTGGGGTAAGAGCTCTTGTAGTGGAGAAAACCAAGTGGAAGCCCATGAAACTGTTCACTCCCTCCAGCCAAGATAGTAATTTAAAAATTATATTGCCTCTCAGGGGAATGAGAGAGAGTACTGCCACCTCTCAAGGTCTGACACATGAAAGGGTGGTGGTCCTATTATGTCTGCATTTAATTTCATCAGCTTGACCCTTACAAAAACCAGATGATCACAGAAGATGACAGATCCCTACCCACCTAAACCAATTAGAAGCCCCTACTGAGGTTGTTCTTCCAGATGTGGTGTCTTTGCTAAAGTAGATTGACCTGGACTTAGGTATATGGTATGAGGCAACTGATCTAGTGATCTGGAAAATATTTTTTCCCCATTTATATCAGAAAGGAGGATTGAAAACAGTTGGTATTCACTTGGAATGGTCAGTAGGACACATTCACGGTCTTACCCAAGACTATGGTACCTATTCTGTCCTCTTACAATATAGTTTAAAGAAATCTAGGCCATCAGAACATTCAGAGCCTAACACTGGTATACTCCACTGATGAAAGCAGGCTAATCAGACCAGATGACTAAGAAGTGGAAAGTATATTATTAATAAGATGTGTGGACCCCAGAGGGTAAGAGTAAACCCTAGAAAATTCAAGGGGCTGCCATATCAGTGAAACCTCTAGAGGTCCAATGGTCTAGAACAGGTTCAAGACATCCTCTTCAAAATAAAGGACAACTGACTGCATCTGGCACTCGAACATAGCGTATTTCACACCTAAGAATTCTACTCCCATGATGCAAACCACACTGTTAAAAACATTGCAAGGATTTGGCAACTGGTCAGATCTACTATGTATGTTGACATGGAGACAAAGACAATGCTGAAGTTTCCAGTCTGAGAGACTGAGATGACGGTGATGCTAGAAACTGTTTTTGCATGAAAGATAATGAGTTCAGCTTTAGGCCAATTCAGTTTGAGTTGTCTGCAGATAGTCTAGCAGACAGTTGGACACATCAGGCTAGAGCTTATAAGAGATGTGAGGGCTAGAAATAACATGACTCCACAAGTCATTTAATAATTATTTACTGGAAACCAATAATGTGTTTAAAGCTGGAGCTAAGGCTCAGCTTTGTGGCACCAGAAAATGAACAAATGCCATATTAGGAGACTAAATTTATATCCGGGTGGGGGGGGTTATATTTTATTTGACATGGGTGTCATCAGCATATTAATATCAATTAATTTAAATTACAGAGTTAACTTAAAAATCAATATTAAATATTAACATTTAAGGCTATCATTCCTTCACTTACTCATCTACTTATTCATTTACTTGAGTTCTTAGGAAGGAAGAGAGAGAGCAGAATAGTGGTTTTCATCTTAGACGTACAGATGGTCCCAAACTTACAATGGTTTGACTTGTGATTTTTTGACTTTATGATATGCAAACATGATACACATTCAGTAAAAACTGTGCTTTGAATTTTGAATTTGGATCTTTTCCCAGGCCAGTAATATATGGTACCATCTTCTCTCGTGATGCTGGGCAGAGGCAGCCACAGTTCCTGGTACAGTAGGCGATCATGAGGGTAAACAACTGATACACTCACACCCATTCTATTTTTCACTTTCAGTATTTAAAAAATTATATGAGAGAGTCAACACTTTATTATAAGATAAGATTTATGTCAGATGGTTTATTTTTTAAGGCTTTATTTATTTAACAGAGAGAGAAATCACAAATAGGCAGAGGCAGGCAGAGAGAGAGGGGTGGGGAAGCAGGCTCCCCACTGAGCAGAGAGCCCGATTTGGGGCTTGATCTCAGGACCCTGAGATCATGACCTGAGCTAAAGGCAGAGGCTTAACCCACTGAGCCACCCGGGTGCCCCATGTCAGATGATTTTGCCCAACTATAGGCCAATATAAATGTTCTGAGCATCTTTAAGGTAGGTTAGGCTAAGTTATGATGTTTGGTAGTTTAGGTCTATTAAATGCATTTTTAACTTATGATATTTTCAATCTATGATGGGTTTATCAGGACTTAACCCCATTGTAAGTTGAGGAAGATCTGTATATTAAAATCACCTGGGAGCTTTAAAAAAATTGAATGTCTGCTCTCCACTCCAGACATACTGAATTAGAAATTCCAAGGGTTGGACTTGACACATATTTCTTTTCAAAGCTCCACAGGTAATTCTTACATTCAGAAAGAGTTGAAAGCCACCAAAGGAATAAAAATTACACCTTTGGGGATGCCTGGGTGGCTCAGTTGGTTAAGCGGCTGCCTTCGGCTCAGGTCATGATCCCAGCGTCCTGGGATCTAGTCCCACATCGGGCTCCTTGCTCGGCAGGGAGCCTGCTTCTCCCTCTGCCTCTGCCTGCCACTCTGTCTGCCTGTGCTTGCTCCTGCGCTCTCTCTCTATCTGACAAATAAATAAATAAAATCTTTAAAAAAAAAGTGCTAAAAAAAAAAAGTAAACCTTTGGTGAATAGCTCATTTAGGAAGGAAGAAGAGCTGGAGAAAGAGTAGAAGGGAATCAGCAAAATAGAAAGTGATTTAAAAGAGGATAACATTATGGAAACCAGAGGAATACTCTGTGCATGTGTGTGTGTGTGTGTGTGTGTGTGTGTTTAGGGGGTGAGTGGAGGATAAAGTGAACTTAAAATTAACATTAGTAGGGAGATATTGTGGAGGAAGGAAAGAGCAGCATCGGTGTGGTGTCTGTTGGGAGAAAAGAGGGCAGAGGAGGAGTGGCAAGGAGGCTCTGTGGAAAGAAGGGTGAGTATTATTTTATAGGGACACAATGACTTTTGCATCATATGAAATTGTACTTCTGGCCTCGGGTATGGAGTCCCACTGGACAGGTGTACCATGGTCCGGGAAAGAGGTATGCCCTCCAACTCCAAACTAGAACCCCAAAGCAAGACCCTAGGTAGGTATGGGAGGGCATTCAGCATCCTTTGATGTTCCTGAACTCAAGCCATCCCATGGGAGCTTAGGATGGCATCACAATGATGGTTGGCCTCAAGATGATGCTTGACATCAAGATGATGCTTTCATATAGCTAAGGCATCTGGCTTGGTGGTAAGCTGTGGTAGGATCAGTACCCTGCCCCATTCCCCGATGGTTTATCTGAGTTCTGTGTGTTTTTCTCTTGTCATAAAGGGAAGTCTCTTTTGACAGTTGTAGTCTCTCGGCTGCAGAAAGGAAGAAGGAAAAGCGTTTTGTTCTCTCGATCGGGAGGGAGACAAACCAAAAGAGACTCTTAATGTCATAAAACAAACTGATGGGGGTGGGGGGGAGAGGGGTTGGGAGAGGGTGGTGGGGTTACATTATATGTTTAAATGAAAAAAGCTTAAATAAAAAAAATAAACAAACAAACAAACAAACAAAAAAACCAGGGAGGAAAACCCTTTTCAAGGTACGGTAACATAAAGCTTTATCCTTTCTCCAGCAACCTCTTTTGGCCTGTCCTGTCATTGTTTTTTATTTCCTAATTACTATTGTTTCAAATAAGCAAAAATAAAAGTGTTTCATTCACAATTAAAAAAAAAAAAAAGAAAGAAAATGAAGCACAGGGTGCCAGCCCAGTGGTAGCATTACGTGATGCAGCTTCCCTTCCTCTCCAGGAGGATCTTCTTTCAGACATTAACCCTGAGGGTTCTGAACAATGTTTTAAGTAGGAAGGCAGTATGTACTGATAGGAACCCCCTAAGTCAGGGTATTCAGTAATGGGGCTGACTCATTTCACTATGATTTCTTTCTGTCTGTATTTCTTTTTGGTTTCTTTTACGGGAAGGTCTCTCAAGAAGACGTCAGAACTAGGCCACTATTTTTTTTTTTTTTTATCTCCAACATTCTACTGCAAAAAAAAAATTCAGAAAACTTGAAAGAGCAGTATAATCAACAACCATATTATTACCACCGGGACTCAAAAACTGTTAACATTTGCCCAATATTTGCTTTATCTATGAGTTGAAAATTTCTTTTCAGAAGAAATTGAAGAAACTGAAAGTTGTTGATATCATATCTCATCCTGAAAATAATTCATAATTCATCTCTCAAAAATATGGGCAATTTCCTGTATAATCAAATACCATTATTATACTTAAGAAAATTAACATTAATTTCTGATTTCATTTAATGTCAAGTTTGTATTTAAATCCCCATTGTCTCTAAAATTTTTTTTGGCTGAGTTATTTTTTAAAAAAAATCAGGATCCAGTTAAAGTCTAGGCATTGCTTTCAGCTGTTGTATCTCTTCATTCTCTTTTAATCTAACACAAATCTCCATGATATGGGTTACTAGCTTTTTGAAACAAGGACTATACTATAATACTTCTTATCTCCAGTCTTGAACCTGACCAATGATAGGTATAATGGTAGATTACTGCTTTGGTAGCTGCCCTTAAATCTGCGCTGGCTCTCCAACTGCTTTGACCAATAGAATATGAGAGAGGTGATATTCCAGAACTTCTGAGACCAAGCCTTAAGAACCTTTCCAGCCCTCTTCCCAACCATTTCTTTGCTCTTCATATCCTGACCTCAGCAGGCTTTTACAAGCTCTGTTCTCACAGCTGCCTCCCTGCATGCCACATCCTTGCCCATCCTGGACTTCCCAGGGCATCTGATGGTTCTCTTCTCCTCTGCACGCTGGCCGCCCCACACCTTCTCTGGGTCTGCCACACGTCAGTGCTGCCCTCTCTGGAGCCAGTCTGCGGTCTTTCTCTATGCTCCTGCAGTGGTTTGTCTATATTTCTCCTGTCACATCTGTCACATTCTGTGTGTGCTGCAGAGACTTCGCTCATAGCTCACCAGACCCTGGAGAGTGGGAATCGTGACCTCTCATTGTTCTGTTCCTCTCACCGCTCTGCTTACAATGCCTGGCACAGGCTAGGTACCCAAGATGAGGAAGATGTGTGGCTCTTCCAGTGGCTAGGAATGGGCTTGGAGTCAGATTGCCAAGTATCGGCCCCGCGCCTGCTGCCTACCAGCTGTGTGCTACCGAGCAGGATCCCAGGAATCTCTCTTCCTTGATTTCATCACCTACAAAATGAGGATGGTAACAGTATCTGCCTCATAAGGATGCTGTCAGAGTTAATGAGATGCATAGCTTGCAATAAGGCTTGCTGCACAGTAAAAACAAACAAACAAAAAAAAGGATTTTAATCAAGGAAGTTCACTGAATCGAATTAAGCATTTCTTTTCCACACTGTACACCCTTTTTTTCCCTCCAACCTCTCACCTTGTTTGAGACTGTAAACTTTTCTACAGCAAGTAGAATCTTATTGGATTTAGAGGGAGTAAGAAAGGGTCAACCCTCAGGGCAGGAGGCTCTCATGATGTGAATCATATGCTACACAAACTTCTGGAAGGACTGGTATCTTAAATGCCTAGAACTCCCTTTAACAATTTGAAAAAATTATTTATTTATTAGGGAGAGCATGAGCTGGGGGAGGGGGAGAGGGAGAAGCCGACTCCCTGCTGAAGGGAGAGACCAATGGAGGGCTCGACCCCAGGACCCTGAGATCATGACTTGAGCCAAAGTCAGATCCTTAACCAACAGAGACCCCTGTATTTTTCAATATAGATTGACTTCAGGCTGAAGAGGTATTCATGGATGGGTGGGGAAGAAGAAGAGGATAGGATTAAGGAAGAATAAAGTTCTCAGGTTTGGGCCTAGAGTGACGGATAACCACTCTGAAAAGCGACAAAAAGAAGCTGGTCCCTCTCTGCCCACAGTGGAAGTCCTTGATTGGGCTGAATTCAGCAGGGCCTCCCCCTTGTGCCAGATCCAGCTGTTTATTTTTGGCTTCTTTTAGGAACCACATTAGAGAGGACACACCCTTTGGGCCCCCTTGAAAGATCTGTAAAAATGAAGGCACTCCCTTGTAAGTAAAATATTCCTGAATGCAACAATATTTGGATAATTATAGTCTCCCAGGAGCATAATCCTTAAATGGCCATGATAATTATAGTATCCCAGGCCTGTGGCATTTCTCTTTTAAGAACCTAATCCCATGGGCAGAGGGAAGTGGGGACCCCAGGATGCTTCTTCTGCTGAGTCTCCCTAGCCCACACCCTATGATGGATCATTCTAGAAAGCAAGCCCAGTGAAACTTGCAACCAAGACTTTCCTGCTCATGTTGGGGTATAACAAAGAGCCCAGCACCAAGCCATGTGTGGGAAGGAGTGCAGTTATTTCTGACAAATTGGAGTCAATCCTGTGCATAAACAAATGAGGTGAGAAATAATTCTTTGGAACTGTACCTCTGATAATTATGAGAACACTGATGATTCTTTCTGGGACAGTTTTGGCCAAGGAATCTAGTCAAAGTTTTTGGTTGTTGGTGTAACTTTTATGTTTATCTTCTAATCTACTCTGGGAAGCTAGTTGGGGGGAGTGTGGTATTTTGGCTGTAACTATGCTTGATCTTTTAAAAGTTCAGATAGACATACAATTGGCTAGCAGACACATGAAAAAATGTTCATCATCATTAGCCATTAGGGAGACTCAAATCAAAACCACATTGAGATACCACCTTACACCAGTTAAAATGGCCAAAATTAGCAAGACAGGCAACAATGTGTGTTGGAGAGGATGTGGAGGAAGGGGAACCCTCTTACACTGTTGGTGGGAATGCAAGTTGGTGCAGCCACTTTGGAAAACAGTGTGGAGATTCCTTAAGAAATTAAAAATAGAGCTTCCCTATGACCCTGCAATAGCACTACTGGGTATTTACCCCAAAGATACAGATGTAGTGAAAAGAAGGGCCATCTGTACCCCAATGTTCATAGCAGCAATGGCCACAGTCACCAAACTGTGGAAAGAACCATGATGCACTTCAACGGATGAATGGATAAAGAAGATGTGGTCCATATATACTATGGAGTATTATGCCTCCATCAGAAAGGATGAATACCCTTTTGCATCAACATGGATGGGACTGGAGGAGATTATGTTGAGTGAAATACGTCAAGCAGAGAGAGTCAATTATCATATGGTTCATAGAACCATAAGGAATAACATGGAGGAATCAGGAGAAGGAAAGGAAAAGTGAACTGGGGGAAATCGGAGGAGGAGACAAAGCATGAGAGACTGTGGACTCTGAGAAACAGACTGAGGGTCTTGGAAGGGAGGGGGGTGGGGGTTTAGGTGAGCCTGGTGGTGGGTATTAAGGTGGGCATGTATTGCATGGAGCACTGGGTGTGGTGTATAAACAATGAATCTAGGAACACTGCATCAAAAACTAATGATGTATTTTATGGTGACTAATATTACACAATAAAGATTAAAAAAAAAGTTCTGATAGATTTGCAGAAAGACAAATGTGGCTGGCTCTGGGCTGCACCT
>ML104323.1:19817-32560 GCA_003697995.1 Taxidea taxus jeffersonii
GTGACCCACAAAGGCTGTGCAACACAGTGGAGTTAAGTCAAATGTATTTACTTTCTTCCTCCCATAAGACCTGTGCCTCTCTTGAAGGTGCTGCAAATGGTCCTGGGTGATACTATGCCAAATGGTCTTCTAGAAATCAAGTTCATTTTTCTGACTTACTCTACGTGCTTGGGCAATTGCCCAACGTCTCCACATCCATCTCTGAACCTCAACGTACCTTTCCTCACTTTTGCCTCACACACAAAATAAATTAAGTTTAATTTGAATGGTGCTTCCCCAAGTGTAGCCTCTGAGGGGACCGTCATAGGTGTCTAGACACTTTTTGTTCTGTGTGACAGAAAACCTAAGCCCAAGTGGCTTACACAATAAAGGGGAATTTTTATCTCAGCAAAGGTCCAAAGTAGGTTGGGTTTCACAAGTGGATGCCTAATCATGGCCCCAGCTCTGTTGCTCTGTGATTTTGCTATTTCTGCTGCCTCTCATTTCCTGTTGTGACTCTCAGGCTGGCTGACTTCATAGTGACAGAAGTGATGCAGTGCTTTGGGATTTCACTATTGGCAAGGATGCGTCCCAAGATTCACTCTGGTTCAGTGAATATCACATATAACACACGAGTCAATAAGGATGACTGGGAAATAGAATGTACAGATTGCCAAAGCCAATCAGACTGGAGTTGGTAGGAGGAAGGAGGAAAGGTCAGCTTCTAGCATGGATACTTGGGTAGGGGAAAGGAAATTAGAGGAATGAAAATCTTAGAGGGATGAATGGATATTTATTATCACAAATAATAAAGAGCCTCTATAGCCACAAGGGGAATTGTTATTATTTGAAAGAAGGTATGATTTTGGATGGCTAATTGAATTAGGCCACTTCTATCTCTATAACTATATCCCCAGAACATGGGGGGAAAAATCACAGAAAGTTTCATTAATGTCAAAATAACTGTGAGATAGTAAACACAAGCTTCAGGAGATTGTTCCCTTTAATAAAAGTTATTATCATATTCTTTGGTTGTGGGATTATATAGAAAATAGAAAAACTTGGCTTCCCAACAATTCCTCATGGTTTTTGAAAGAGATTGAGCCCTTTTGCATCAAGTTCCAACAGAAGGTTAATGATTAATGGTTGAGTTGTAAAATACTCACAAACCCCGGGCTGGTTCATAATGTGTACGAATCTCTAAAAACTTTAAGTGTACAATCTTTTGCCCAGCTGCACCTCAACCCTTCCTCTCTGTTTTAAAAATAAAGCTACCAGTTTATAAACAACTTTCATACCAAAGGCTTGACCCCCTGGGTGATAAGTGACAAGAGAAGTGTACTAATGGACATTTTAAGAGTCCCGCATCAGCAGGCTTACCCTGTCTCAAATTGGCTTGGGGTTATCAGTGTAATCTTTTAAAAATTACTTTCTAAACAAACTTAACAAGGAAGATGATTGGTATAAGGGAAGGAAAGTTAAAGTAAAAAATATTTCAAATGTAGCTTTAGAAAGAATGATGGCACATACATTGCTGATCAGTTTCAGAGCTCTGGACATTTTCCTGTTTTCTTTGTAGAGCAGAAGAGTTTTCATCTGCCCTTGTGCCTTTGACCTCCTGCCGCACATCACAATCTTAACAAAAAATGTGGATCTTGTAAATAGGATTCAGAATTACTCCTGCACACTGCACCACACTGCGTTAGGTGATGGTAAACAAGATGAACTGTTATCTCCCATGAAGCAGCTTTTATTTTAAATCAAAGTCTTAACGAGTCTTCTAGTTAAATTGATACATTGACTTCATGTGTTTTCCTCTTCTGCCTCTACCTCCTGAGACCCCAAAAAGGAAGAAGGAAATATTAAAGGATGAGAAATTTAAACCAATTCTGGAAGAAGTACTCTTGAGAGGGATGCTAACGAAGGACAGAGAAGGATATTTTTTCTTTTTTTTTAAATAATTTTTAAAAAAAATTTTATAAACATATAATGTATTATTAGCCCCAGGGGTACAGGTCTGTGAATTGCCAGGTTTACACACTTCACAGCACTCACCATAGCACATATCTTCCCCAATGTCCATAATCCCACCACCCTCTCCCTACCCCCCTACCCCTGGCAACCCTCAGTTTGTTTTGTGAGATTAAGAGTCAGAGAAGGATATCGATGGCTGACCAATCACTTGTTCCCTGTAGCCTTCTTCCTGTAATGCTTAAGATATAGGGGTGCCAGGAAAATCCTGAAGGCGAGCATGAGGTGTCGAACTAAAACCAAGACACTTGTGGAATTGAAATTCTGTAAAGGAAACAATTGGACCCCCAAATTTCCCTGATGCTTTAAAAAAATTTTTTTTTGTAATTGAAGTAGAGTTAACATACAATGTTACATTAGTACCGGGTATACAACATAGTGATTAGACAAGCCTGTACCTTACACTCTAGTATTGCACCATTATTTGCAATAGCCAAGAGTGGAAGAAACCCAAGTGTCCATCAATAGATGGATAAAGAAGATGTGACATATATATGGAATATTATTTAGCCACAAAAAGAATGAGATCTTGCCATCTGCATCAACATGGTTGGACCTAGACGGTATAATGCTAAGTAAATAAGTTAGAGAAAGACAAATATCACATGACTTCACTCCTAGGTGGAATCTAAAAAAAAAAAACCACACACCAAAAAAACCCCACCAAAATAAATGAAGAGACAAAAAGCAGGGACACCTGGGTGGCTCAGTGGGTTAAGCCGCTGCCTTCGGCTCAGGTCATGATCCCAGCGTCCTGGGATCCAGTCCCACATCTGGCTCCTTGCTCGGCAGGGAGCCTGCTTCTCCCCTCCCCTCTCTGACTGCCTCTCTGTCTGCCTGTGCTAGCTCCTGTGCTCTCTCTCTATCTGACAAATAAATAAATAAAATCTTTAAAAAAAAAAAGAAAAAAAAAGAGAACAAAAGCAGAAACACTCCCTGATGCTGTTTCAGTGTTAACCCCAAGAATGACACTGGAAGTTCATTCTTCGGAATTATTCAGGGCTACCAGATATAGGGAGGGCAGGGAGAGTGCTGAATTGAAGGAGTGAATTAAATAAAAACCTCCATTGTGAAATGTGGCACCCTTAGGCTGCCTCCTTCCTTTCTCCTCTGAAAACGTGAATAGCCAGGGATAAACTCCTCAGCAGGACACTGGAAAACTGCTCTTTGGAGACACTGAACTGGTGCAGAGAAAATACTTTCACATACTGATAACTGGGAGTTCTGACAAAGAGCTGTCTGCTGACCCTTTCGTCATAGTGGAGTCTACCAGTTTATAAGTCCTGATCACTGATGGAATTTCCAAATAGCTTAATTAAAAATCCTTTATTATAGATAATGTCAAACTTACAAAAGTGGAGAGAGTAGTAAAATAAACTCTCATACATCTGTTGCTCAATGCCAACAATTAGCAATTTATGGCCAATCTTGTACTATCCATACTGTTACCCACTTTTACTCTCTTGTATTATTTTGAAACAAGTCCCAGATATTATATCATTTGAACCCTTTGATATTTTAGGTTGTATCTCATGTGTTTCTAAAAGATATTGACTCTTCCAAGGAAACTGCTATCCTATCATCAACATTTACATAAATGGACAACAATTCCTTAGTATCATCCAAAATCAGGTCAGTGTTTAAATTTTCTGTTGTCTTATAAATGTCATAATTTTATTGTATAGTTTGTTTGGAACAGTCTCCAAATTAGTTTCACTTCTTGCTATCAGTTGATATGTCTTTTAATCTCTTTACATCCATGGGCTTCTTAGCTATCTTTCTCTTTTTGTTTGCAATTTAGTTGTTAAAGAAACTGGAGTTTCCTTTCTGGAGTTTCTATGTGGTAGGATTTGCTGGTTGCATCTATGTGGTGTAGTTTAATAAGTTCTTTTGTTGTCTTTATTTCCTATAAATTGGATCTAAAGGCTGGATCAAATGTAGGCTTGATTTTTTTGTAAAGAAAAATTCCCAGGTGGTATTGTATTCTTCCATTTGGAGGTATGTAATATCTGACTGTCCTTCTCTTTTTGGATGTTAGCAGTTATTAATGATCATCCATTATTATTAAGGGATGCAAAGTGGTGATATTCTAGTTCTACCAGTCCTTCGCTTATGAGCTGGAATGTTTCTACAGAGAAACTTCCCCTTGTTTAATATTTGCTTACATACAGTGAAGGTATAATAAGTACTTGATTCTTTCTCTTTATTTGCAGTTTTCTAAATAATGAGTTGACTCACTGGTACCCTCAATGATGACCAATTAAATTTTGTTTTGCCTCACTGCGCTTATGCACTTGTGGATTTAAACATATTTGATGTGTTCCAAACTATTGATATTATTATTCCATGAAGCTTAATTTGTCCCATTTTTGGCTAGTGAGCTTGGCTACTGAATTGTGATAGAACATTAGTATCATCAATAACTTCTTTGCTATCAATAGAAAGGAATGACATGATGATCCAGACCTACTTTGACATTCTCTTCTTTAAATCACAGTTATTAGAGAAAAGTGTATATAACATGAAAACAAGATGTCAAAAGAGAAACCCAAAGGAAGCAAAGACAGTGCAGAAAACCATAGAAATCTTCAAAAATAAGTCAGAAGTTGTTAGGATGGAAGATAAAGCCAAGGTAATTCCTCAGGGAAAAATAATCAAAGAATAAATAAATAAAAATGATCAGCTTGAGGTCCAATGTTCAACTAGTTCTAAGACCAGAAGAAAAGAATAGAGAAAAATCAAAGAAAGAAAATTACTGGGAAAACCCCCCCAAAACTCAAAACCCAAGCTCAAACCAAACAAACACAAAACAAAACCAACTCTGTTCTCCTCCTTCAAACTCTCCCAAGGCTAAAACTATGAATCTTGAGACTGAGAGGGCCCACTAAGAACCAAAGACAATGAACGAATATTGACCCATATTAAATGCACCATCATGAAATTTCATGAAGTTTCAGAACACCAGAAATAAAGAGATCCTCTAAAACTAATTACATACAAAGAAACAAAGGTGAGTAAAGCTTTCAACCTTTCAAAAACAAACACACTAAAATGCATTGGAGAGACTTCTGCTTTCACCTAAAATGGCATAATGGGGCCTGGGTTCATCCTCCTGTCTGAAACAATTGAAAAACTGGGCACAATACGCAAAACAGTGTTTTCCAGACATTAGACACTAGGCAACAAAGTACGGTGATCCCTGAGGAATGGGAGACAAACAAGGTTGCCTCAGCTTGCTGCCTTGAGAATTTTCAGGCCACAGAACTGAACTCAGGGAGATTAAGTTATGGGTTAAGGAGATTAAACAAACAGTGTGGCAGCTGGAGTTCACAGGCAGAGCCTGGGAGAGAACAGAGCTATGCAGAGAGATATCCAGATACCTGTGGATGAGTTCCTTCAAATATTCGGCAAAACACCGATCAGTGATCTCACTGAGGCTGAGCAAAGAACCAGCATAGAAAATAATTGGTGGGAACAGTACCTTGAGCTCACACAGGTCTGGGAATAGTTCCTGTATCCACCATCCAGACTGGAAAACCTCGTTAGTTAGCATAGTCAGAAGGATCTCTCTGCTTAGAAGAAAAGCATTAAAAGTCGTAAATGAAATGTTACTCTGTTTTTGCTTAGTAAATATTAGAAACAACATCCAAAAGGATCAAACTATTTCTAAGTCGCTTCTAGAATGACGCTCAAGAGTATTTATATGGATGCAAAAATATCTAGTAGTGTAGTAATATTTTTTTAAAATACTGAAAGTTTCAACCCAGACTTTAAGATGCAAAGTGCTACAAACTAAATGTGCTCCCTCCACATTTCTATGTTGAAAGCCTCACCCCAGTGTGATAGTATTAGAATGTGGGGGCCTTGGGAGGTAATGTAGTCATGAGGACAGAGCCTTTATGAAGGGATTAATGGGATTATAAAAAGAGACCCCAGAGAGCTTCCTTGCCCCTTCTGTCACATGAGGGCACATCTCCTCAAGAGAAGACTGGACTACGAACTAGCAGGTGGGTCCTCACTAGACACTGTATCTGCAGGTGCCTTGATCTTGGACTTTCTAGGCTCCAGAATGATGAGAAATGAACTTCTGTTCTTTATAAGCCACCCAGTCTGTTGTATTCTATTATAGTGGCTTGAACAGAATAAGACACAAAAATATCTAAGTGGAAGCTGAAGTTGAATTACAGAACTTTTCAGACATATAAAAGCTGAAAAAAATCTCTATCACCCACAGACCCACATTATAAGAAATGTTATAGGAAGCCCTTGAAGCAGAAGGAAAATTATGGAGATGGAAATATGGATCTAAATATGGTAATGATGAACACCTGAAATGGCATCTATGTGGGTTAATATATGACCTAAAATTATTTACATCTCTTTAAGAGATAATTTACTACTTAAACAAAATAGCAACTATGCAGCATGGAGTATATACTGTATATAGAAAGTAACATGTATGACCACAATAGAATAAAGGCGGAGGAGTGAGAAACAGGAGTAATACACTTGTAAGGTTCTCATACCATAAGTGAAGTGGTATAATATTGCTAGAATGTGGACGGTTATAACCTGAAGATGTATACTGTAAACCAAAAGTAGCCACTGAAATAGCGAAACAAAAAGTGGTAGGTAATTAGTCAGCAAAAGAGATAAAATGGAATCATAAGAAATATTCAGCTTCCCTCTACCCCCCCAAAAAGGTAGAAAAACGAGGAAAAAAATGAACACATAGAAAACAATTTGTTTGTTAGGACAAATAGAAAACAAATGGCATGATAGCAAATTTAAACTCAACTGTATCAATAAATATGTAAATGTAAATGGTATAAACATCTTAATTAAAAGGCAGTTATAAGCAGGTTGGAGAAACAAGCAAGACCACAATTAATATATTGTCCACAAGAAACCCAGTGTAAATATAAAGACATAATTAAGTTAAAAGCCAAAGGAAGGGAGAAGATCTACTATTCTAAAACTAATCAAAGGAAATCTGCAAAGGCTATCTTCATATCAGAAAAAGTAAACTTCAGAACAAAAAGCATTATCAGAAACAAAGAAGGTCTTAATGATAAAGGACTCAACAAATCAAGAAATCAGAGCAATCCTAAGTGTTCCTGCACCTAATAAAACAGCTTCAAAGTGCATGAGGCAAAAACTGACATAATTGCAATGAGAAACAGAAATAGCCATAATTTTAGTCCTAGATTTCAGTATCCCTTTTTCAACTGCTGGAACAAAGAGACAGAAAATCAGAACAGAATGGGTAAAGACAACTTGAATAATACAGTCTACCAACTTGACCTAATTAACATTTATAGAACACTCCCCTGACAACAGCAGAGTATACTCTCTTTAGGTACACAGAGAACAAGTCTGTCCAGTATCAAGTACGCATGGAACAAGTCAACACACAGTTTACCAAGGTGGAACATAAAATAGGTCTTGATAAATTTGAAGGAATTCAAGTCATACAAAGTATGTTTTCTGGCCACAGTGGAACTAAATTAGAAATCAACAACACAGAAATTTGAGAAATCTGAAGAAATCTGAGAAAATTCACAAATAGGTGGAATTACACAACACACTAAAATATTTACTTTCCATTCACTTTTTTGTAGAAGGCTTAAAAGATGTGCTCCAAAGAAATTAGAGAATAAAAAAAAGAAAGGAAAAACCTGTGCTTTGGGATGTAGGAAATCCCATACAAGATCTTGCCAAAAGAAAGTTCAGAATGACAGTTATCCATAGACTCCAGGTTGAAATTAGGAAAGAGGAAGGAGAATTTCCCAAGGAAAAAAAAAATAAGAGTGGTACATCATCTGGTATGTTTAAACATAGGCACATGATACAGGAAGAGATTTGAGATATCTAAGGATATGTTTATAGGTAATTATGAGATAAAAAGAGGTAATAAGGTAATACCAGTAAAAATAAAAAGCTCTCTGAGAAGCATAATTATATCATACTATTTGGCTGTGCAGAGAACAATATTTTGTGTTGTTATAATAACGGTTACTGGTTTTTATTTTTTTTATTTTTTTTTTAAGATTTTATTTATTTTTTTGACAGACAAAGATCACAAGTAGACAGAGAGGCAGGCAGAGAGAGGAGGAAGCAGGCTTCCTGCTGAGCAGAGAGCCCGACGTGGGGCTCGATCCCAGGACCCTGGGATCATGACCTGAGCCGAAGGCAGAGGCTTTAACCCACTGAGCCACCCAGGCGCCCCCGGTTACTGGTTTTAAAAAAAAAACTATGTGATAGCTGCATTGGGAAGCTAAAAGTCTGTTGCTATAAGAGAATTTATTCTCTATCATAACATCAGTAAATAATGCATCTATTTGATACATCAAGAGGTAGGACCACAAGAGGTAGGACCACACTGTCTTATTTAAAATAATGGAGGTTAATATCAGAATAAACAGTTTTTAAAAGTTAAAATTGTTGCCTCTGGATGTTACACTAGGAAAGTAGAATGGGAAGGAGTGGATCAGGTGATTGCTAATCTCCACTAGATGCTCTCCTCATTACTCCTTCATACCAGAAAAAGTAAACTTCAGAGCAAAAAGCATTATCAGAAATAAAGAAGTTCTTAATGATAAAGGACTCAATAAATCAAGAAATCAGAGCAATCCTAAATGTTCCTGCACCTAATAACACAGCTTCAAAATGCATGAGGCAAAAACTGACATAATTGCAATGAGAAACAGAAATATCCGTAATTTTAGTCCTAGATTTCAGTATCCCTTTTTCAACTGCTGGAACAAAGAGACAGAAAATCAGAACAGAATGGGTAAAGACTCCTCATAACTCCTCATGGTTAAGACAAAATTCTATAGAGGTATTTTTTGATAAAATATTTGTTATGAAAAATTAAAACGATTAAGCAGGAAATAGCCATATCTCCAATGACTCTCTAGTTTGAGGGCAGAATAAGGGAAATTTCTTAGAATCACTCATTGGCATTTGAGCTGTGGAAGATAAAGTAGAATATGACCAAAGCGTAAAATGTAGACATAGTATTTAACTAAGTGTACTCCTTAGTAATATTGAGTTGTATGGGTAATGACATTTAAGAAGTAATGATATTGCAATGAATAATCAATGGATTGGGGAAGGTGTACCCAAAAAACCCTCAGTAATCAAAATAACTTTTTATTTTATTTTATTTATTTATTTTAAAAGATTTTATTTATTTATCTGAGAGAGAGATACACACAGGGAGAGAGGTAATACAGGCAGGGAAAGTGGAAGAAGGAGAAGCAGGCTTCCCGCGGAGCAAGGAGCCTGATGTGGGGCTCAATCCCAGAACCCTGGGATCATGACCTGAGCTGAAGGCAGACGCTTAACAACTGAGCCACCCAGGCACCCCCAAGATAACACTTTAATGTAATATTAAAAAAAATCAAGATTAATGTGCAAATGTACAATGTACAATGGGAAAAATATCAAAAGTTTTCATGAAAAGACAAGACTGTAGTACATATTTTTTTCTGTGTGATAGGCTCCAGTATGGCTCAGCATGGTACCATTTAACAGATAATAAGTGTTCTAGGTACTGGAAGAACAATAATCACGTCTGCTTTCTTATCTTAAAATTCTGTATGAAGATGAGCTGTTGGCACAAGGGAAAGTTTTCTGAAAACACACTATATAAATATCAGTTGCTTCAAATAATCTCCATCGTACTTTATTATGTGTTAAATCATTAACTCTAATCAAAGATATACTGACTTCTAGCAAAGTCATCAATCCTCTGTTTTCTTCAATGCTCTTAGCAATATGAGTAATTCTTAGGGATACCATTTTCTTTGTAGGCGACTAGTGCTTAGTATTATTAGCCATCTCTTCCATTTCCCTTACTCCTCACAAGAGAAGGGGAATTTGTCCAAATCTCCCAGTTGGTTTTTTTCCCTGTGTTCACAGCTTGAACTGTAACAAGGGGGAAAGGACTAATGTTTCCTGTTGGTAAACAGTGCGCCCCTGAGAGCGTGAGCTCCAAGGTTTGGCAAGTGATTGGGAACTTGGAAGTTAGGGGGTAGCTGGTAGAAGAAATGGAGTTCATGCTTCTGGATAGGCACCTTTCTCAAAGACCTGTTTCTCTCAAGGTCCATCTTTTTTAATTGCTGACTTTGCACAGACTCCAAAAAACCTGCATACCATAATCTGAAAGGGAAGGTCAACCTAAAGGTCATGGGTTTTAAGGGTGGTACTTCAAAGACATTTATCTCCTTTACAAGGCCATTAGTCTTGGGTAATGGTCTATTGTCTTTCATCATCCCAACCTCTTCACCTGCCTGTTTACTTTGAGTCCAACCATAGAATTCAAGGCCCAGCATGAACGGGTGCTTTTTTGCTACTTCACTCTGGCCCAGTGGAAGCTTGTTCACAGTCTGCGAAAGCAGATGTCAACTGTAGACAGGAAATGCAGTTACTGGGGGAAGGATATGTTTTAGCTTTCAGCTAAAACATGGGAAGACCTTTTTGGAGGAGTAGTTGACAATGAAGAAAAGAGCCTTATGCATTAAGATGGTATTGTAGTTTTATGCCTAAGTCTAAATAGATATCAGAGGCATAAATATCCAACAATAAACATAGATAGCTACATTGGTATAGCACTGACCTACACATTTTATATCTGATGCTTCACTGAATCCTCATTGTGACTCTATGATATAGGTATTATTATTAGTCCACTTCACAGATGAGTAGTTTTTCAAGGCTCTAGTAAGCAGCAGAACTGGTATTGGAAACCAGGCAGTATGGCTACAAAGTACAGGCCTTTAACGTATCTGCTATCCTGTACTAAATGTAATAGAATAGTATAGCCATTTGGTGATGAATTATTATTTAGCCTTTAAAATGGCATAAAGTCTGTGTGACAACACAAAGATGAAATACAAGTTTCATGACCTTGGGTTTAAGCTGTATAAAATATATACGGTATAGGTAAAGATAATCAGAAGCCAAGGAGCCCAGATGGTCAAAATTAAAAAAAAAAATCAGAGTCAAAATATGGCAAGAAAAGCCATAGTAGAATTTGTAGTATGTATATAGTAGAATTTGTCTTGGAATATGTAGTAGAATTTGTGCATTGTTACTAAGAACTTTGTTCCTGGTTCATTCCTATTTCCCATACTTGGGTTTGTCCCTAGATTTTGACTTTTTGCAGTGTTCTGGAAAGGTTCGTAGGGAAATCACTTGCTGGTACATGGTCTCCATCTTTGACTGCTTGGGTCACATACCAATTTATTCCTGCATAGCTGATACTCACCACATACTCCCCAGTCTCTGCCCTTGTATAGCCCCCATCCCACAAATAACAATAATGGGAATAGTTCTTGGGTATGCTAGTGAGATTACGTTGATCATGGTCTCCTATTAGAAATAAGAACAAAATGTCTTGAACTCAGTCTTAAGAATGATTGACATAGAGATTTATTTCCTTAAAAAAACCTGCCTTGATGGTGAGCACTGAGTAATATGTAGAATTGTGAAATCAATATTTTATACACCTGAAACTAATATTACATTGTCAATTATACTTCAATAATAAAAAATTAGGAGACAAAAATAAAAACAAAATAATAAAAAAACATAGTTTGATGGATCACATGGGTCATGTTTGATTAATACCTGTTGCAAACACAAATAACTGGGTATGAGCCTAAAAGTAAAAAAAAAACAAAGACCTCTCACAGTTATGAATGAGGTGACACTGGAGGAACAGGTTGTATTGGGAGAAAAAGGAAATGATGGATTCCAGACACAGTCAGTGATCAGTCTATATCAATCCATTCATCTATTCAACAAATATTTATTTGAGTACACACCATGTGCCAGGCACTGTGTTAGGTTCTGGGTATTCAGTGGTGATCACCATGGATAAGGTCTCAATACTGGTAGATTTTACCATATAATTAGTAGTGGAAACAGATTTTAAACAATTAAATATAAGCCTATAATTATTAACCGTTGAGTGCCATGAAGAAAAAATCAGAGAGTCATGAGAGAATAACCTGGGGATCTACTTAAGACTGAACACTCACAGAAGGTCTCCTGAAAAGACAAGGCTTAAGATATGATTCAAAGGATGAGAAAGGACCAGCCGTACTAGAAGTCACTGTGAGGACACTTCAGGTGGTGGGAACAACAGAACCTCATAAGGATCCTGAGGTGACAGAGTAAAATCTGAAGAGGCTAGAGTGTAGCTACTGAAGAGGGGAAAAGGCAGGTGAGAGCTGAGGTTTGAGTCATGAGGGAGTAGTGGATTTAATTACAAGAACAATGGGAAACTAGTGAAGATCACTACTTGGAGAGTAAACTTGAGAGCAACAAGAATGAAAACAAAGGGCTTACTGCAGATGTCTAAGCAAGAAATGGTAGACCTTTGGATGAAGGTGTTGGTAATGAAGATGGGGAGGAGAGAAAGAGATGAAGATGTATTGCAATGAAAGAATTCTTGGAATTTAGATAAGGGTCTGGATGTGGGAAGGAAAAGGAGAGAACACAATGTTGTATTATTTGTCAGGTGGTAATTGCTGTGACAGACAGCCCCTTCCAAGTCTCAGTAACTTAACCACTAAAAGCTATTGTCTTGCTCCTATCACAGTCCAGTGTGGGTCAGCAGGAAAGTGAGGGAGGTCTGCTTCCCACATTGAGGTTCTTACATCTTGTGGAGCCTCCATTGTCAACAGGTGGCCTCCAAATCACCAGGAACAGAGAGAGCATGG
>ML104324.1:0-10162 GCA_003697995.1 Taxidea taxus jeffersonii
TCCCCAGAGAGCTGGCCATGTGCCAAGTCTGGCAACATGAAGACCCACAAGCAAGGACAAACTCATTTAGAAAATGGGGTAGCAATAGGGTCACCTCTTAAATGTAGAAGTTAATATCTGTAATGTAGTTAGACTGGTACGGTGCATGATAATAACTACAAGAGTGTTTGTTCAGTTAGATCAAAGAAATAAGAACCCCCAAGAAGTAGAAAGCTAATGGATGTGCAGTCTTCAAGAGCCAAAGGAAAGGTCCATATTGGAGGGGATTGGAAGGTGGGTGGGTCCAGGAATGGGGCAGGAAAAGACAGCTATAATATGAGCAGAGTGAGAGGGCCAGGCCAACTGTCATCAAGTGGTCTGAAGTCCCTAACTTGTGTTGTGTTGTGTTGTAGTGTAGTGTATTTTTTGCTATACATGTAATATTTGGATGGGTACCCTTGCTTTTTTCCTCATCACTGACTTGGGGTCTCACCTGCCCTGGGGCTTATGATAAGGGGCCAATTCTGCTGCTCATGGTTCTGTGTAGTGACAACAGCATCTGCAATATGGAGCCCAGTGGTCATTATGGAAGCAGATCATCTCACTTCCGAGACGCACATTCACTAGCTTATGTGTCCTCCTTATTTAGAGTAGTCAATATGCTGTATGACTGATGACTGTGCATGGCAGGGACCTGGTCCGTATAGAGAACAGGCTGAATGAAGCTGTGTGGGAGGAAGTACAGCACCACCTCTGGCTGAGTAAACTAACCTCCAGCAACAGGAGAGGAAGGTCTGAGTTGCCTGGCCACTCTCATCATGTCTGTCAAGGAGCCAGGAGCTTAGTAGGGACATGTGCACCAGAACCTTAAAAGAGGCCCTCCAGGAAAAATCTCTGCCAAAATGATGACAGGAGAGCTTCCAAACTCCTATGCTGAGCTTCCTCCTGGTATCCTAGGCTCTGAAGTCAGATCAAGTATCAGATGTTGGTTTTCAAATATGTGGTGTGCTCAGACTTGGCGCCTGGTGCTACTGATGTTGTTCCCACCTCTACCTCAATGTGGCTCATTTAGCTACTTCACATATACCCTCCTGAAGGTTCTACCTTGCTACTGCTATTTCAGTGATATTGGCCAAAGGGAAGTCTGGGGTTCAACAACTCCCCATTCCTCATCATCCCAAGTACTCAGGAGTGGTCCCCGCCAATGTGAAATGCCAAAGTTTATTCTATCATTACCATCAACAAAACCTATATTTTAAAAAGGATTTTACTTATTCATTTGAGAGAGAGAGAGACAGAGACAGAGAGAGTACAAGCAGAGGGAGAGGGAGAAGCAGGCTCCCTGCTGAGCAGGGAGTCAGACATGGGACTCCATCCCAAGACCTGGAAATCATGACCTGAGCTGAAGGCAGAAACCCAAACTTCTGAGCCACCCAGGTGCCCCAACAGAACCTATCTGCAAATCTCCCATGCTTATCATCTCTACAACAGGTTCCAGATTTAAAAGACACATACATACATGATCCAGGAGATATCACACAAATACTTAAAATGGGACAATACACTGAAAGTCAAGAAAAGTTAGATATACTCCTTTAAGGATCTAAAGTATGATTATGAGAAGGTTGCAGGAAAAAAGTGGAAAATAAATCATTAGAGCCTAACATAATTTAGTTGAACAACAACAACAAAAATTCAGTGTGTAGGGGTAAAATCCTGAGCTAAGACATTTTCCACTCTCATGACAAGGACAGTAGGTTCTAGGTTTCGTAGACATACTTTAAGACAATTGTTCAATGTTTCCTTGAAATAGATGAAGTAATTCTGGCAAGAACGTGATAATTGAGTACTCTGTACTAAAGGTGAAAAAATAAAGTTGGGCCCCAGCAAGAGACCTTCTGTTGGACCTCAGCAGAGACTTCCATACAGAGAATTATGAACCTTGTTTCCCAAGAAAACCAACATGCCTGTCACATTCTTCCTAGGGAAAGCTGTTTTTGTGATGGATTGAACTCAGAGTACCTACATTAGAGTCAAGAACTCAGTAAATGGAAATTTTTTTTCAAACCTAAATGCATAGGGATCCTGGGCTAGATCAATGCATCACAGTTTATGACATCTTCTAAGACAAATTCTAAGAAGCTTATGGACCTCAGATGGTGTTACCTACTCACTACTGTAACAAAGCTTTGAAATAAGCTTTCATCTCCTCATTCTTTACCCAAACTGTTTACCTGTGGCATAGACATGTGAGAAGGTAAAATCCAAGGGGAGGATTTAGAATGAAGAACTTTTTACTTCAATTACACTGACTACCAATGACACAAATATGTTCTCTGGGACTAATCAATCAGGATTATGTATTCTCTTGGTTTACTGAGGAAGGTTGATTTTAAGCCAAACTGGCTCCTGCTGGATGAGTGCTTGTCATTGATACTCACTTCATTGATCACTGCTGGGTTTCAGACACAGGAGCAGGAAACCTCAGTTTTAGATACTAACATGTGAAGGAGAGAGGAAGAAAAAGGGAGAAGGAAAACAAAGAAGTAAGACTTCGGACCAGGTTTGAAATGAAAGGGAGGGAAACTTCTTTAGACATTTAGACAGAGGAAGCTTTCCTAAAAGAGTACTAAAAAGACCTACAAAATTATCCACACAGCTGATGTACATATTAAAGCAGAAACGCCATTTAAAAAAATGAGAAATGTTTAGAGTAGTGAGAATTATGCTCTCACTTCCATTAAGCTCAAAGTATAGCTTATTATCTGTGCTTTGGTGGCCATATTCTCTGAAGTACTGGTATGCTAGGGCTTGTTGGTAGGGAGAAGTCCAGAGATCAGAAGCTTACAATAAAATGTTCCTGGGGTCCAATTCCTTTCAAAAACTCAGGACAGGGAAAGATATGGTCCTCAGCTGATACACAATATGGTGCTAGAGACAGAAAATGCTAAAACAGAACAGTCCCTTCTCTCAAGCTCAGCCTTTCTCAGTTCTGGAATATTTGAATGTCAAAGGATTGAGAAAATCTTAAGTATTTTCACTTCAAACAAATGAAGGAACGTGAAAAAAAAAAAAAAGTACACACATTTTCAAAGCCCTCAACTTCTCCAAACATGGAAAACCACTGGGGAGAAAGGGTGGTGGGACAAGACTGGCCATGTCTGCCACCTCCTCGCTCTACAAAACAGCTTACTAAACCATAAGCAACTTTGTTAAAGTTTGAAGGATAAAAGGGTAAAGGCTTAAAGCTCAAAGTACACATATATAATTTACTAAGTAAAAAGTGATGGTGTTTTCTAATATAAATATCTAAGTCAGAGAGATGCAACTAAACTGAGATGAGCTTTGAAATTAACAGACCTCCCCCTCCCCCACCGCCTTGGTCCCTTTTTTCATACTACTCTGAGTCTTCCTAACCATTTCTGTAACCCTAATGGATGCCACCCTCTCATGCGATGTGTGTGAACAAGGTCTGAAACTTACTAAACCAAGTCCTGGGAGAAGAAAAAGAAGGAATGATCTACACTCTGCCTGAACAGTTCTGAAACTTGCTTAAAAGGAAGATCAAGAAAAAGAATTCGGATCTTCCCAAGTTATAATTAGCTTGTTATTTCAGTGTGTCTGTGGCTTCTTTCTTCTTGGAGTGGGGGATTTGCCTTCAGAATAGATACTAGAGTAAGAAGACTGATGCAGGATTGGAGGGAATGGGAGTAAAGTTGGGCTTGGGCAGGAAGGGGAAGAGTGCAGCAGTATGGAATTTCAGTTGATTCGTTATTTGGTCATACAATATGTATTTCACACTAAAAAGAGTTCATCACAGAGAGAACATAACATCATGTGGTCTTATGCCCAATAAATATTAACTGAACCAAAATGAACATCACCAAAGTGTATACTTTACTGAAATAATTCCCTCCTATCCATAGGTATTTTTTCATTTAACATAATACTTTGTTTTATGCACACTTAGTTCAGCTCTTTCTCCCTCCGTGTCTTTGGTATATTTTGTTCTCTATCTCCATAAGCTGTAGGAAAACAATTATTCATTCAGGTCTGCTGAACTACAAAGTGAAGTCATGCAAAACTGCAATGGATTTAGGATTTTTAGGTGGTGGATGACAAATTTAACTACCTTGATTTCTAAAATAATCAGAGAAAATATAAGATGTTATTTTTTATGTTACCCTACTAAGTATTTATTAACTATTTATAAATCACTCATTCAAGCCCAATGAAACTGTGTGATAAGTGCTATTATGCAAGAATTCAAAAGGGTTGGGACGCCTGGGTGGCTCAGTTGGTTAAGCAGCTGCCTTCCGCTCAGGTCATGATCCCAGCGTCCTGAGATCGAGTCCCACATCGGGCTCCTTGCTCGGCAGGGAGCCTGCTTCTCCCTCTGCCTCTGCCTACCACTTTGTCTGCCTGTGCTCGGTCTCTCTCTATATATAACAAATAAATAAATAAAATCTTTAAAAAAAAAAGAATTCAAAAGTGTTATGAAAGGCCATTTATTCTGGATGTGGAAGGCCAGAAAATGCTCATCAAAAGAAGTCATTTAGAATCTGGACCCTAGAGGATGAATGAGAGGAAGACAGAGTATGGGGGAGAGTATTGTTGCAGAGGCAAAGGGAAGACCAGAAGCAGTCGTTCAGATCAGAGAAAAAGAATGCAGCTTTCAAAGATGGCAAGATTTTATGTGTGACTGGACCACTGAACCTGAGGGAGGAGTACTAAGAATGAGAAGTGGGGAGATGAGCAGGAACTTGCTCATGAAGAGCCTTGCAAATCAGGGACGGAATCCAGGTTTAATCCAGAGGACAATTTGGAGCTGCTATAGTGTTTGAAGTGGGAACTGGAATGATCATTTGTGTATTTCAGACAGATCATCCTGGAGGAAGAAGTGGAACAGAATCCAAGCACAGCAGACTGGTCAGGAAGCTGTAGTGGTCAGATAGGAGAGACGGTTGGAGTCTGGTGTGGATTAGCAGAGGCGGTGGGTGTGAAGACAAAGTGAACACACTTGAGTGACAGGAAAATAGAGGTGACAGCTTTTGGTGAGTACCTGGGGAATAGGAGCTATAGGAAGGGGAAGAGGGCTTAAAAAGGTAAGAGAAGATTACGAGTATAGTTTGGGATGTGCAAGTTTGGAGTACCTAGGACTGTGAGATAGTTGGACATATGCTTAGACTTGTAATTTAGATCAATATCTGAATCAAAGACATAGATTAAAAATGACAAGCACACAGATCAGAAGGAAAGCCTTGATAAAAGCGACGTGAAGAGAATGTGCACAGTGAGAAGAGAAGTTACACTAGGAAAGAATCTGAACAACTCTGGTATTCCAGAAATGGGCAAAGAAAAAGTTACCTGCCCAAAAGATGAGAAAAAAAGAAAAGCAACCAGAAGGCGAGAATACAATCAGGAAATGAGTGGTGTGGAGGAAGCCTACAACTCCCTGCTTTTGACTCTATTCTCCAAGGTCACTAATATATTTCAAGAAGGAAGTGATCAAAAACATGAGTGAAAGAATGAGTAACATCAGCACTGTAGACCTAGCTCAGAGGATTTCTGTAATGTGGGAAGGAGAAGATCCAGACTGCAAGGTGTTGATGAAAGACAGCAAGTAGGGGAACAGAGACAGTAGGTAGGACAACTCTCTGAAGACGTTTGATTGTAGAGGAGAAACATGGACAGGAGATGGGGAAGGACGTGATATGAAAGGAGAGATTTTTTTTTTTTAAATGGTGATAGAGTCTTAAACATTATTACCTGCTGGTGGGAAGGAGCCGGAAGAGGGTAAAGATGGAAGATAGAATAAGGGGATCATCTGTTACATGAGGTCTCTGGGGAGTCAGGAAAGAGGAGCACCCTGAATGGAAGTAGAAAGCCAGGTGCTGATAGGAGGGGGGGCCACTGAGGCAGAAAAGGCACCAATGGTAGATGTTTATGTAGGTAATGCAGGCTTGGTGGTGAGAGATCAAGGGATTTTCTGGAAGATGGCTACTTTCTCTATGCAGAAAGTGAGGTGGACAAGTTGGTGTCAATGGTTTGAAGAGATCAGAAACAGAACAAAGTATTCACTGTAGAATGCCCGGGAGAGAAAGACAACTATGAAAAAGGGAAGAGCCACTAAGTAGCACTGAGGGCCCTGGTAATGTCGGCAACTAGCCATTTACAGTAAAAATGACTTCACAATTGTATAGTTTTCCCCACTGGGCCTCAGTATCCTGGAGTTTCTTTCCTCTTGTGTCCTTATCTCCAGGCCTGTCCACCCCTGCACCTATCAGAGCTTCTAGAACACAGCTCCACTGGAGTACACCTTCCCATTTCACTGGAAAGGAGTTTGGCCACCTCCCAGGATTCAAAAATATATTCAGTACTTCTACCCACTTTCATGATTATGTCTTCAGATGCCTCTCTGAGATACAGTCACAACAGATCATCCAAAGGGAAGGTATTCTATGAACGGCAGCACCACTGATTAGTACCATACTAAAACCCACTTGTTAAATATATTCATCCTATGATGCAAAGAGTCTAAACTTTGGCTCACAGTGTGGTAGTTAAGCATGCATGGGCTCTAGAATTTCCTTGACTGGGTCTAAATCTTTTTTTTTTTTAAACCACTTTCTAGAAGTGGGATCTTGGGTTAACTACACATCTCACAGTGCCTCAATTTCTGGAACTGTAAAATGAGGGCACTAATATGGGAGAGATAATGGGGAGACTAACTCCTGCATTGAGTCATACTTCATAAAAATAAAGGGCTTGGGACACCGTCTGGCACACAGTGACACTTAGGTAAGTGGTGGTGTTATTATTATTAGGGCTTCTGCTGTGCCTACATAGTCCTGATAAATGGACATCTCTACAAACACCATCCTCTTTATTTATGAACAGGCAGAAATAGAAATCTAACATCCAGGACAATATTTGCAAGACTGGTCAAATCACTTCATCTATGTGTAAAACTAGCTCTCAGGCTACATTAAAAATGAGAAGTGTGCTACCATGTCCAAGACTATAGCATCTGCAGAATTTGATATAAACCACATATTTCTGCCTTTAAATATTTAGCCTGGCAGATCACTTCTTAAATATGGTACTGTTTTTCTCTGACACTTCTAGAGTAATTTTATCACACTTAAAAAAAAAGAAATACCCAAGTATCTTTCTTGAGTAACTTCAAATATTCACACCACCCTCCCCCCACTTCCGCTTGATTTATTCATGTGCCCAAGGCTTATAGTACTTTAGGCAGAAAAACTATTGCCTGTGGTTTAAAAAATGTGAAATTATTACTTCCTTTTAAAAGCAAAAGTGTTTCAAGATCATGAAAATCCTTGGAAGCTGCTTACAATTTGTTACAGCCTGTTGTATAGACAAAATGAAACAATACCTCTCCAAAGGCAACTTTGAGTTCTTTCTTAGATCCAGCTATCTGGAGCGCAAATTCTTTAGGCATATCACCAGAATTTATTGAGACTCTTGAGTTTTGAGACAAGGTTTAGGTAAATTTTTTGATTCCCCTTAACCACGCTGTGCATGACGCAAACCACCTGAACTTGTCTAGTCTCCTGAGATGAGCTCTGGCGACTTGCGTCAGTTCCCCTTCATGAACGTGAGGTTCATCAGTCTCCCCCACAGACTAAGACGGGCAGCCCATGTGGTCATTCCTACAGATGCTAACGTCGAGGAACCAGATTTTTCTTTCCTCCCCATGGAAAAATTTCTATAATTTCCCAAATTCAATTGGGTAAAACCTTCAAATCTTTAACTATCTTGTTACTCTATGAAAGCCTGAAGGCACTTAATTTTTTTTTTAATATGGCAGATGTCCAAACATTGGAAAATCTAAAAGCATTCACATATTTTTAATACCACTTCACATAGGTATGGCACACATAGTTCGGATTTTCATTTCTGAAGGTTTGTTTTTGAAAGAGTTGGTTCTAATGTGAGAAAGCATGAGGTTATTTAACAGTGACTGTGAATACCAGTAAGATTGTCTTGTATGGGGCTTTACAATGTGTGAAGTGCCAAGGAGGGGTCCAGAATCTGTTCTCCTTATTATAGGGCCATCTATTCTCAGAAAATTTGGGTACATTAACCAAACTCACATAAGGGTTCTACACAGATTACAGTGTGGGGTGACTCCGTTATGTGGATCGGAATACAGTGCCTTCTCAGTTTCAGTGGCCAGTAGGTCATTAGGCAACAAAGATACAGAGCAAACTGAGTTGAATACCTGCTTAGAATACTCTCACTGTTCTATAATAGCCTTTCTTAACAACTTTAGGGATATGTTCAAAGTGAATAAACAAGCATGTAAATACATGGCTCCTTTCCCATTAGAACCAGAGCCCCATGGGTAAGAAGAATACTTCTTTTTCCACATGTCAATAAAGGCAACCATCCCTTTGATTATTGTTACATTGAGATGCTTACATATTTTCGCAATGTGTTATACAATCTTCAGGTTATTATGGAAATGGAATCATCAATAGCTTTTATTGTATAATATATAAATAATTACTTAAGAAACGTAGATGGTTATATGCATGAAGATTTGTCTTGGCTAATGGAACAACAGAAAACATTCTCTATAAGGAATTAGAGAAGAAAACACTTAGTGGTAGTAGCTTTACATAAAAAAATAAGTATAAATAAAAATAAATAAAAGAATTCATATAATTCTATTGAATTTCTACCAAACCTCAGTCTTGTGACCTAAATTGATAACAGACTCTATTTGCTAAAGATTATTCTGTCTGCCATGTGAATTTGGAAGAAAAGCAGGAAAGAGCTGGGTGAACTGATTTCTTGAGAAAATGATTTGTAAGGATGTTCAAGGATGAACCAACAAACAACATATTGACAACATAATCTCACTAGTAGGACAGAGAACTTCGAATTTACCAACTAGCCAATGGGGTAGGATATAATTTCAGAATTAGAGTGGAAACAGCAGCACTTTAAACAGGCAGGATAGGAATCTTTTTTTTTTTTATGATTATGAAGTAATATACCAGAACTAATCCTGGGGGGAGGGGAGCAAATATGTACGTATGGGTGTGCGTGTATTTGCACAAGCATTTGGTAAGAAGGTGGTAGCTCTCAAGCATCTCTCTTAAGGGATCTCCAACAAAAGAGCGTGCAGAGCCTGAATCGGGGGTTTACAACACATATGGGTATTGTGCTTAGAAGCTGAATACCAGGGCTCCCCTGGGACCAGAGGCAGACCGTTTAGGCTTTATCCTCTCCCTTTATGAAACTTCTTATTCCATTAAATGCTTACCAACACTCTAAGAAGTAGAGTGCTGCTTATTTTATTTTTTTCTCTTAGAACTTTCTCTTCTTATAATGATTTGAGAGCTTAAGCAAACTTGCCCAAGGCTTCAGTGGGTAGGAGGAAGCAGAGCTGGGTCTGAGCCTGGGTTGGTTTCACTTCAAAGCCTAAGAAATCTCCACTCAGCCACGGTGTCATCCCTAAGCTGGTGATGAATCGAGTTGATCTAAGAGTCAAGGTCTCCAATCTGGGATCTGCACAGACCCTGCCTCCATCCTGCTGCCTTGGTCAGGCCTAGCTCTACTACTTGGGGTCTCAGGAGTATGATTTAAGAAAATCACCTATCATCATAAAATCAATAGCACCTCTAAATTGTCCCAGTAAAATTACCCAAATAAGGACGTTTTTTGAATACCAGGCAAAACTGTCTCCTTGTATAAATTGTCATCTTTCTTTTTTTCTTATAATAGAAGCTACGTGTAATAGAAATTTCCAAGAATTTCCCTGGCCAATGTTTTACCCAATTATAGCAACTGGGTTAGGATATTTGGTCCCTGTATCCTTATCTTTTTCCATTTTCGTTTTATCAAGCTTAGTACATTTATCTTATTTGAAAAGCTGTCTCCTATCATTTTTGCAAAAGTGGCATGGTATAAATAGATGGTAACATGAAAAAAATATCACACTAGGAGCCATTTAAAAACCTTAGTAACCAGATCCCTTGTTAGACAATTTGTGAGGCAGGTTTCCTGGCATTCTGTTCGCTTCACAGATAATTATATACTAAGGTGGAAAAGAGAAAAGAAGATAGGGGGAAAGAACATAATCTTGAGCTCCTGCTAGGTGCCCATTATGGGTTTCATGTATATAACCCCATTCTTTTTTTTTTTTTTT
>ML104324.1:10562-41981 GCA_003697995.1 Taxidea taxus jeffersonii
GGCTTTAACCCACTGAGCTACCTAGGCGCCCCATAACCCCATTCTATTCATCCCATCCTCACAGGTGATGAGAGGCTCAGACACTCATCAAGCTCATGCTACATCTAAGTGCCAGAGGTGGGCTCTTAAATCCAGGTGTGTCTGGTTCCCAAGCTTGTGTTCTTTTCACTCCGCCAGCAGTCTCCTTATGGTCACCCTGAAAGGTCTTCCCATGGGCCAGGCCATAAAATAGCTTCTAGCTCATTTTAGCCATTGACTGGTGTGAGGTGGTATCTCATTGTGGTTTTGATTTGTATTTCCCTGATGCCGGGTGATGTGGAGCACTTTTTCATATGTCTTGGTGAATGCTGTAAAATGTGTAAACCTGGCGATTCACAGACCTGTACCCCTGGGTATAAAAATATAAATTTAAAAAAATAGCTTCTAGTTTCATCTATGGGAACAGCTGTATAGGCTCTCATATAAAATGACTTTATAGGGGCACCTGGGTGGCTCAGTGGGTTAAAGCCTCTGCCTTCGGCTCGGGTCATGATCCCAGGGTCCTGGGATCGAGCCCCACATTGGGCTCTCTGCTTGCTGGGGAGCCTGCTTCCTCCGCTATCTCTCTGCCTGCCTCTTTGCCTATTCGTGATCTTTGTCTGTCAAATAAAAAAAAATTTTTAAATGACTTTATATACAAATGTGTAGTCCCCAGCAAACTCTGTTCATGCTGTATCTTACCTTGCAGCAAATATTTTTTTTTTTGGCAAAGCAGAATTGGACTGATCCTTATAAAGAATGACAGCAAGGGAGGGCACAACTCAAATTGTGTGATATCAGGGGACACACAGCTTTCACTGCCATTTGGTTTTGGAGAAGATCAGGATCAGCATCCCTATAAGGAACATACTCATCTCTAAATAAAAAACCATGAAACTTTATAGGGATCCCACCCTTCTCCCCAAATACTGTTTGAAGTGTATGTTTACATCCCTATAGGATACACGGGGTTGGATAAGATTCAGTCAAGAGCATCAAAGTACAGTGAGGAGTATGCCTTTCGTAGTTATATAATATATTGACTTTAGGCTTGTGTTAGAAGAATTGTTCCTTGCCTCCAGCTCCTGAATTTACTATAGCTGCCAAACACTTCCAAAACCTCTCAGTCTCAGTCCAGGGCCTGGAGAAATTCCACAGCACTGGGAGATCAAGTTTCGCATCAATATTTTCATGGGCTCCTTGCCAATGCCTTATCAAGGAAAAATATAATTATAGGCGAGACTGCAGCAAGCTGATTCTATAATATTCTCCCCTCCTGTCTCAGCTGCTAAAATATAATGTAATAAAAGTGATATAAGATACTGCATCTGCCCTTTCCATAATTTTATTTTCATTTTCGTTCCATTGCTGGATTGAGGAAGATTCCGGGCTATGCCAGAGCTACTGACGCTTAGCT
Source organism: Taxidea taxus jeffersonii (assembly GCA_003697995.1). NCBI lineage: Eukaryota > Metazoa > Chordata > Mammalia > Carnivora > Mustelidae > Taxidea > Taxidea taxus. The sequence continues at coordinate 11,998 of ML104324.1, forward strand.
TCTAAAACTCTAGTGTCTGATTTAGGAAAGTCAGAGTTTAAAATAGAACTCATGGTAGAGAAAATGGCAGTGGGAGAGCAAATGTGGGGTTTCTGTGGCAAGTGTGGCTTTCCTGGTTTTCTTCCTAGAACTGTTTTAATAGACAGTTCAATTTCCACATCATAGATGAAATTAGCATAGGGACCTCAATCATTCATTCATATTGTTTACAGTTCCTCAGGGGTGCATTCTTTTTTTTTTTTTTTAAGATTTTGTATTTATATTTTTGACAGAGATCACAAGTAGGCAGAGAGGCAGGCAGAGAGAGAGATGGTGGGGGGTGGGGAGCAGGCCCCCTGCTGAGCAGAGAGCCCGATGTGGGGCTCGATCCCAGGACCCTGAGATCATGACCTGAGCCGAAGGCAAAGGCTTAATCCATTGAGCCACCCAGGCGCCCCTTTCAGGGGTGCATTCTTTACCGCCATGTGTGATATATTAGAACCCCAAGCCATGTTCCAGGGCTAAGTTCCATTGTTCATTCCGGTTGGGTTAGACCAAGGTTTGACTTATGGCAGGTCCGGGAGAAAGGTATGATGGTTCTGTGGTATCTTAGAAACCAGAAGCCAACACAATGGGGTTAAATAACACACAGTCATTGTTTCATTTTTAGTTTTTCCAGCCTTAGCGAGAGATAACGGACATGGAATGGTGTATATGTTTAAGGAGTACAACATGATGATTTGGTATTTGTATATATTGTGAAAGGATTACCACAATGAGGTTAGTTAACATATCCATCACCAGAGTCATTATGTTAGAGCGCAGACTTCTCACGGCTGCCTCCTGGTTATAGGCTCATTTCCAGATGCTTTCCTATGGCATCGAAGAACTTCTACCATCTTGACTCACCCCAACTTTCTTTGGCTCATCTCTCATTTCTCTTCACGGATATTTTGTTCGATCGAGCCACATTCCTCCCTGTAGTCTTTCCAGAGAACCCCTATGGTCTCACACTTCTGTCAGCTTGTCATGCAGTTTACTTTTTTATGGACCTCTCCTCTCCTGCCTGTGGGCACGCTCCACCAAAACCTACTTGGAAAACAGGCCCCGACTAGGCCATCCTCTATCCAGACTGAACTAATGATTTCTTCCTTGTGCTCGTGATTACCTGTTTATTCTCCCTATATCTGCCTCCCTGTTTATGTGAGCATCTTTGGGCAAGATCATGCTTCTCCATCTGTGTATGCTGAGAAGCCAGGATAATCAATGAAATTCAGTTGGTGCTCAATAAATATTGGTTAATCCCTGATTTTATGAATTTGCTTCCAGGAAAACCACGCACTTCTTATCATACAGTCCATAACAATTTGCTTGCTTAGTGCTACACCTAAGGGCTGTTATTTCTTTATAACTGAAATTTACCTTGTCTGTAGGGAGTCACCAGATATTGGATTCAGTAGAAAGAGTTCAGATCCTTGTTTCACAACTTTCTACTGTGTGATATGGTGAAGTATTCCACCTGTCTATAAAATGGGGGGAAAGAAGTATTTGCCTCGCAGGACTATTGTTGGGATAAAATACTTGACATTCACTTGGTACTCCGCAAATGAACCAACAGAATCATTCTGGGATGATGCATTAGGCCTCCAGCACCCACACAGAAAGCGGGAACCCCCAAGGGGATGGAATGAGAGACATGGGTTTTCATTGGTGAAAACAAGGCTACCACAGACTGTGGGATGCCCTCTGGGAAGGCACATCAGAACAATGGGCTGCGGGTAGTTTCCATAAGGCTGGGAGGTAGTTAACTAGATGCAGGGATGGCAGAATCACAGAGAAGAGAGGGAGGTAGAAGGGGGATATCCAGGAAAGCTTAAAGTCCTGATACCTGATTCTGGAAGAGCTCAGGATCCTGAAAATATCAGCCAGCACTTATTCAAAACCAAGCAGTCAGCTGGTTTACAAACCCTCTCAGACCCACAAAAATACTCTGCAAGGCAGGCATTATAAGCTTCTGCTTAGAGATGACAAAATTCAGGCCCAAGGAGGTTTTATTTAAGTTGCCCAAGGTGACGTGGCTAGTATGTGGTGATGTCTGAAGTGAAACTCAGATGTCAAGTCTCTGAAAGCCAGGCCCCGTGTACCACCCCAGACTGCCTCCCACAAGCCAGGGAAGAGCCGATTGTTCTAGCTGCCATTCCGTTCACTGACCAAATGACAGCATTCGGATTACGTTCTTACACTTGGAAGGAGGATTTCATGTACATTAAGCCTCATCTCATCATGTGAGGAAGGCCAGGCCAGTTTTTAACCCTATTTACAGATGAGGACACAGGACTTAGCCATCGAGTACCCGAAGACATATGGTTCTCTGCTGACACCACTCTGCTGCCAACTGCGGGAGGTCATGGTCTGAGCCTTTTGACCCACCACTCTGTACTCCCTGCTCTGTGCCAGTCCTGACAAATAGGAATCAGAAGAGAGTAAGATTTCCAAATGAATGAATGTGTGCATTAACAAGAAAATGAACAAATGAATGAAAGAACAACATATTCAAAGGAAATGCACAAAGCTTCGGTTGGGCCAGGACCCTTGGGGTGAGCACTGCTGATAAAGATGGGCCAGTGCCCATTTCAGTGAGCAGTTTCAAGTACTGCCTTCATTTTCAGTACTGTGTAACCTCCTGTGAGAGAAAAATAAAGAAATCTGTAAATGACAGTTACTGTATAAAAATGTAAAAGTATAAGGTCTCCAGACTTGTAGCCAATGCATTTTAGGGGATGGTTTGGTCATACCTCATACCCTGCAAACATGTCTCTTTTCTAATCCTAGGATATTTTCTTTCCTCCGTACCCATGAGATTTCTCTTATTACACTTAATACTTGAGCAAGTTTGAGAGGTTTCTGTTTATTGCGAAGAGCTTTGACTAGACAATCAGCCATGCTATGGTGTAGACTGTAGCTACAGGAGGGAATAGAGGAGGGACTGAAAACCTAAGTCATCTACGGATTGGGGACACGCTGCCACTTCTGGGGGACATCTCAGTGTTGTGTATCCTTTAGTCTCAAATGACTCTTTCTGGAATTGCTCCATTAATGTTTGCATTATTGCTGATATACCTTTCCAGAAAATGTATCATTACAAAAATTACTTATCATCCATGTGTTCATCTAGCCAGTGATACCATATCAACCAATGTTTTAGGCACCAATGATACTAGATAAGATGTAGTATAGTGTGCACAGTGTAGGGATTAACATAGATGCTTTAAAGAGAGTCTGTCTGTTTTTATAACCCAGGTCTGCCACAAATGTCTTCTGGCTATGTTTCTTAAGCTTTCCATGTCTTAGTCCCATCATTTATAAACATGGGGATAAAAGATACAAAGCGATCCGAAGGGGCACGTGCACCTGAATGTTTGTAGCAGCGATGTCCACAACAGCCAGACTATGGAAAGGACCTAGATGTCCATCAACAGATGAATGGATAAAGAAGATGTGGTATATATATATACAATGGGATACTATGCAGCCATCAAAAAACCCCGAAATCTTGCCATTTGCAATGACATGGATGGAACCAGAGGGTATTATGCTGAGTGAAATAAGTCAATCAGAGAAAGACAAGTATCATATGATCTCACTGATATGAGGAATTTGAGAAACAAGACAGAGGATCATAGGGGAAGGGAGGGAATAATGAAACAAGACAAAACCAGAGAGGGAGATAAACCATAAGAGACTCTGAGTCTCAGGAAACAAACTGAGGGGTTGCTGGAGGGGAGAGGGTGAGAGGGATGGGGTGATTGGGTGATGGACATTGGGGAGGGTATGTGCTATGGTGAGTGCTGTGAATTGTTTAAGACTGATGATTCACAGACCTGTACCCCTGAAACAATACATTAGATGTTAATTTTAAAAATAAATAAATTATAAATATGGGGATAATACTTATGTTATCAGGTTTTTAGGAGGACTAGATGAATATTTGGGGAATTCCTGAAATTTAAAATGACACCTGGCATATAGTAAGCTTAATGAATGTTGATTACTGTTGTCACAATTAGTGTCCGCAGGGTCACAGAGTAGAGAAAGAGGGAGAAATAGGAAAGTAACTGATTACAACCCAATGTGATCAGTTACAATAGGTAGTTTTGTCAGTTAAACATACACATTTTCAGTAAGAATCACAGCTCATTATAAACTAAGAGCACACATGTGTACTCCACAGAAGTGAAAACCAGCATTTGGGGTCTTTTCACTGGCTCAACTGGCACCCAGTCAAGCACTTGCTAAAAACAAGATTCAATTCTTCTTAGATATTCGATTTTCTCAAATTTTGCATGATCATCTTAATGATGATCTTTTCCAAATTTACTGACTTGTAACACCTCTTTTACAGATGTGTTCTGTTATTTGAGCTTTATACTGATATTTAATTCTAGTTTTCCGGTGTGTATATCTTGTACTTATATCTAGATTATAAATAGCTTTAAAATGGGAAAATCATCTTAAATATCCGTAAAGTCTCACAAACTAAAGCCATGCTAAAAATCTTTGTTGAATGAATGATGAGAAGCCTACTTGGCGAGCTTACTTGGTAAGCAAGTTATATTTCTTCTTAACATGTATTTACCTTACGGGATTGCTTTTGAATTTGAACTTAAAGTGTACCTCTTTCCCCTTATCACTTAATCTCAAGGTCAGGACTTTTTATAATGGTTTTAACATTAGCCCAAAGGCACTTATATCAACAGATTAGAATCTATCTGCCTAGAAAAATGAACATTAGAAACCTAAACAGGTTGCCTATCTCTGCCTCATTCTGTGGTCTTAGAACCCCTTCTGCTGCCGGTCTGCTCCTCAGGATGTTCATCAATAATTGAGAAGACAATCCCTGACATACTCACCCTAGATAGGGCGGGGTGGGGGAGAGAATGCTTGTGTTCTCTGATTGCCTTTCAGGTCTGTGGAGGAAAGAACCCTTGAAAGTCCCCTGGTTTGAGTTGGAGGGTCAGTTTCTAAATGCCCAAAAGAAAAAGAGAAAGTATGCCCACAGGGGCTGACTCTCCCTGGGGTCATTAACAGGTCTCTTCAGTTCATTCATTGGAATAGGTCATTTAAGTCAAGAATAACACAACCACATGATGACATCATGCCAAACACTCATAAGTCTAATTCTATTTACGTTTCAGTTGATTTTGTAAAATGCAATTCCAGAAGAGCAAAGGTTTTTGCCCAGTCAGTTATTACAGAAACAGGAGCGTCACTGCTGTTTAAGAGAGAAGTTGCATGTAATTAAAAATGACCTACTGTGAAACTCAATAAAAGTGAGGATCAGTAATTTGAAGCATTTCTCAGCTTTTACTAAGTTTTCTCTCAACTCCAAACCAAATACCCATTCTTTGTTTGCTAAACAGATCTTAAATATATAATTTTGTTGGCTCTTTCTCTCCCTTGGCATTGGCAAAAATAAGGCTTTTGGAAAAAAAAATTTTAACTGGTCTCAATTTTTTGCTCAAGGTTAACTTTGCATTGAAATCTGACTGCAAGCAACAGGTCATATTTCACTTAAATAATGGCAGGTAGCCCTATATTAGAGACATTCTCACATGAAAGTTTCACATTAGGAAAAATGCATTCTGGGAAATAATCAGCTACCATAAAGAGGTCAAGTACATGGAAAGTGGAGCTCTGATCTGCAAACCAGACCCAAGAGCCTTCATTTACTAAGGCAGAAGGGATGAGTGGAACCATGCACGGCCAATGTGTGAATATGCATTACTCAGAAGGAATGTGCTAACACTTGAATGCTTCTAAATCAATTTTTGATTAATACATAAGATGCCTTATTTATATTAAATATCCAATATATAATAAAATGTATTTTATTAGTGTCCATAAAATTCAAAGCATGCTATGACCTTTTTAAAAATAATCAAATGACCAGTCTCAAATTGTTGCCTCCCTCCCCTTTTTTCTTTTTTTTATGTAAAAAATTTCATATAGAAAAAAAATGCATGCATGTTTAGTATATAATGAGTTTTGATTAAAAAAAGATGAGTTTTGATAAAAAAAATATATCCACATAACCATCACCAAAACTTAAATCTTTGTCACCCCAGAAGATTCCCCAGTGCCTCCTTCTAGCTAAGCCCTCCCCCCAGAGTTTATCCCATTTTGATTTCTATCATTATAGATAAGATTTGATTATTTTCACAAACACAGTAGATACTATTTTGTGTCTGACTTCCTTCACTCAACATAATGCTTGAAATTTGCCCATATTGTTGTATATACTATTAGTTGTTTTTAAAATTGCCAGGTACCATTGCAAAGTATGAATAGATCAGAATTTGGTTATCAATTTTACTATTGGTGGACATTTGGGGTGATTCAATATTAGGCGAGCTTGAATAAAATTGGTATGAACGTTCTTGTACATGTGTTTCTGTGGATATTGTTTTCATTTCTCTTGGGTCAATACACAGAAGTAGAATTGCTGGGTCATATTGTAGGTGTATGTTTGATTTCATAAGAAACCATCACCTTTTCCAAAGTGGTTGTACTAATTCACACAGTCATCATCCAAAGATGATGATTTGGGTCGCTCCCCATTCTTGCCAACTCTTGGTGTCATAAAAGTCTTTCATTTTATCCTTTCTAATGAGGGTGTAGTATATTTTATTATGATTGTAATTTGCATCTTCCTCAAAAATAATAATGTTGAGAACTTTGTATGCTTATTAGCCATTTGTATATCATCCTCTGTGAAGTGTCTGTTCAAGTCTTGTTGTCCATTTCAAAAAAACTGAGTTGCTTCTTTATTATTGACTTGTGAGAATTCTCTAGATGTTTTAGATACAAGGCTTTTGACAGATATGTTTTGCAAATATTTCCTCCCAGTATGTGGCTTGATTTAACATTTTCTTAATGACGTCTTTTGATGAGGATAAATTATAAGTTTTGATAAACTATAGTTTGTTATTTTTTTTTTACATTTAATACTGTTTGTGTTAGAGGGTGTAAGAAATCTTTGCCTTCTCTAGGCAATAAAGACACTCAAGATTTTCTCTCTTGATGTTACTATAAGCTTTTATGCTTATAACTTTTAAGGTTAAGTCTTTTATTCATTTTGAATTAATTTTTGTATGTATTCTTAGATAAACATTGAGGTTTATTTTTTCCCCTGTATTTATCTAGGTATTCCAGCATACTGGTTAAAAGAAAAAGACTTTCCTTTCCCCGTTTCACTGTTTTGCCAATGTTATCAGAAGTCAGTGTATTGCAGGTCTATCTACTTCTGGTCCCAATTCTGTTTCATTCATCTATTTGTCTATCTTTATGGCCCTACTATACTTTGTTATTGTGGCCTTAATGTAAGTCTTGAAATCAGGTAATTTGAGTCCTATTTAATTTCTCTCAGCTCTTTCAAAATTCTTTTGGCCCTGTAAGGCTCTTTGCATCTCTATGTAAATTTCAGAATGACCTTGTCACTATCTACAAAGAAGCATGTTACAATTTTAAATGGAATTGCATTGAATCTATAAGTCAGTTTGGAGAAAGTTGGCATCTTTAGCAATATTGAATCTTCCAATCCATGCACATGGCATTTTTCACTTTTTTAGGTCTTATTTGATTTCTCTGAGCAAAGTATGTGGTTTTCAGTGCATAGGTTTTGCACATATTTTCTTAAATGTATCCTTTATTCATTTCATATGTTTAACGTTATATAAAAAAGCATTTTTCAAATTTCAATTTCCAGTTGTTTGTTACTGGTATATAGAAATAAACTCAATTTTTATATATTGAATTTGTATCTTGTGACATTGCTAAATTCACTTATGAGTTATTTTGCAGTGTTTCATAGATTCTTTAGGATAAACATCTTTGTTGCCTGTGAATAAAAAGAATTTTACTTCTTCATTTCTAATTTTTATGTCTTTTTTCCCTTGTTTTATTGCGCTGAATAGATCATATAATAAAATACTATATATAAAGGTGTAGAGATCCTTGATTTGTTTCTGATATAATGAGGAAAAAATTTAATATTTCATGATTAACAACATTATTAATTTTTAGTTTCTTATACATGCCCTTTATCAGATTAAGGAAGTATCCAACTCTTTCCATTTTGCTGAAAGTTTTTATCATGAATGGGTATTATATGTTCTCAAATGTTCTTTATGAATCTATTGAGCTGATAACATAGTCTTTCTCTCTTATTCTGTTATTGTGGTGTATTACCCTGAATAATGATTTTTTTTTATTTTTTAAAGATTTTTATTTATTTATTTATTTGACAGATAGAGAGATCACAAGTAGGCAGAGAGGCAAGCAGACGGGGGGGGGGGAAGCAGGCTCCCCGCTGAGCAGAGAGCCCGATGTAGGACTCGATCCCAGGACCCTGAGATCATGACCTGAGCCGAAGGCAGCGGCTTAACCCACTGAGCCACCCAGGTGCCCCCCCTGAATAATGATTTTAAATGTCTAACCAGCCATGCATTCCTAGGGTAAATTTGCCTCCTAATACTGCATTAATCTTTTTATATGTTACTGCATTTGATATGCTAATACATTGTCAGAATTTTACATCACTACTTATGAGACATATTTATTTGTAATTTCCTTTTCTTATAATTTTTTTCAGGTTTTGGTATCAAGGTTATGCTGGCCTTGAAATAAACTGGGACAAGAAGTGATGTCATCAAGATGGTAACATATGTCATTCCTGACTTTGATTCCCTTCACAAGAAGAATAACGAATAACTGTTCAAGAATAAGACATCACTTAGAGAATCCTAAAACACAGAGGGTGAGGCTGAAACACCCTTCTACAGCTAAGAGACAGACCAAGACACACTGCATTAGAAGGGTAAGAGGAGTGGTTATAGGTTGACCACCTTGCCCCTTCCCCAGGGTAGCACAACACCACTCAGAGAGGTCTCCCTTGAGCCATCATGTCCTCCAGTGGGAAAAGAGAACCCAGAGGAGATAACCAGCATCTTCCCCAGATGGAGTTCTTTTGTAGGAGACTCTACTCTGATCTGATACCACAAGGATTACAGGGGACCACATGGTGCTGAACCACTGGGAATCTGGCTATGATGGAGAAGGGATGGGGGAGCTTGTAACAATCATCACATGGATCTTGGCAGATGGACTTCATACCTACAGTGCCCAAGTAGTCATTCCAACCCATAGCTGTACTCATCTGTACATCCAAGTCAAGGGTGCATTCTGGTCAGGGACTTCAGTGGGTGCTCAAATGAGGAGTTTTACTGGCTCCAGAGCAAGATGTGCCCACACCCAAGCAGGGTGCTGCATCACAGCCCCCACTCACTGTGGAGAGTGTCTTCATGCCCCACTTGACCAGGAGAGCTGGTGACAACCAGAAGTGTGCAGCCCAGTTGGACTTGAGCTGGAAGAAGAGTGGGCAGAGCTGACAGTTGGCAAAGCAAACCCAGCAGCCCTGTTTGGCCAGGGAACTAGGGATGAAAATTGGCTTGAGTTCAACCAACACAGAACAGAACAGAACATAAAAATAGCTAACTTTGACTGAATCACTTACTACACGTTTTGCTTTGTGGGATGTGCTTTATACCGATCTCGTCAAAACCTCACAACCAGCCCACAAGGGGTCCATTTGACAGAGAAACAGAGGCTCCGTTCAGGCTAAAGAACACATCCAGCTTCCATGGCTGGTAAGCGGCAGAGCCAAGGCTGCCCTCTGCTCTGCTGTCGTAGGAATCACAGAAAACAAAAATTTTACTCATTCTTCAGAACTGCCTGAATCCTCTCGTTGAGGCACTGGGATTCCAAGAAAGTTCATACTTGGTGCCTGTTCTCAAGAGGTTTACCTTTTCACAGGAGAAAGGTCTAAGTCCCCAGTGACAGCAAGCATTGTGACGATTGTTTTGACAGAATTCTCAATTCTGCAGAGAAGCACTTTACCCTCCTGGGGATGGGTGTGCAAGGGAAGGCTTCCTCAGGAGGGGATTTGGGCTGGGGGCTAGAGTAATTAGTTGGGTAAAGAAGGGGGTAAAGGCCTTCTAACAGGCTTTCAGCCAAACCCTGGATACACATGGAAAATACCTGGGGGGCTTTTTTTTTTTTTTTTTTTTAAAGAAAGAGTGCATGAGTAGAGTGGGGGTAGTAGAGGGGGAGAGAGAGACAATCACAAGCAGGGTCCAGCATGGAGCCCGACACGGGGCTCGATCTCCCAAACCTGAGACCATGACCTGAGCCAAAATCGAGAGTCAGACACTTCACTGACTGATCCACCCAGGCTCCCGCTGGGGGCCCTTAAAAAAACACTGGCTGGGCTTCATTTGGCCAGTGGCATCAGAATCTCTGGGTGTATGACCTAGGGACCAACGCTTTAAAAAGCTCACCAAGCGATTCTAATATGCGTCCAAAGTTGAGAACCACTGCTCTAAATGATTGCTAAAATAAACTGGTAGACATAATGATCATGGAACTCAACTGGGGTGAATTAACAGGTTTGCCTAAATTTCCCTGACGACTGGAATCACCTAGGAGTGTGGGAGGCAGGTATCAAAGATTCAACATCTGAGGGCCTTTCCCTTGAAGAATTTGTTTCAGTAGGTCAGGTAAATCTGGGATCTAAGATGAATGGTTTACAAAGTGTTGTGCAGGGGACACAGCAGCATTGCCTAAGAGCTTTGCTAAAAATGCAAATTCTTGGGTCCCATGCCACACCCACTGAATGCGAAGTTCTGGGAGTGCAGCCCAGCAATCTGCATTTTAAAGAGTTCACAGGACTCTGATACACACCAAAAATTTGAGAACTTCTGGATAGAGAGCTGGGTCAGGTCAAAGCCAGGGGGGGTTGATCTGCATAAAAGAAGTTCCTTTACCACGTCTGCTGCTACAGATTACATTTTTAATCCAGGTCTTTGTTCAAAGGCAGTGGAATGAATTAGTGCCCTTTATTAGTACTCTAAAGAACAGAAGAGCATGCTTTGGTGGGTGGTGGCCAGAATCAGCATATCATTCATTTAAATATCATTACAAATTCAGTTTCTGTTAGAGACAAAGCTATTAGAGTGACTGCCATTTAAAAAAAAATCAATCATCCTTGCAGAAAGTTGTATGTGGGGACACCTTCAAGAAACTTATTTAAGAGTGGGAGAGGCTACAGTGGGAAGAGGTTAGATAAGAGTCAACAGATTTGATTCCTCTTTTCCAACTAAGGGTGAAAAATGCGGTCCCAAATTACACATTTTCAGGCTGTGCACAGAAGCCTTGTTTGGCTCCAGGAAAGTTTAAAGTACCCAGTGGGAACATCTTGGCACAGCGTTTGCTGTTATCCATCTGGCTACCTCAGGTGAAGCCATGCACACGCTTCAAGTCACTGGCAGGCAGCAGGAATTCAGGTTCAAGTCCAAGGCCAGTGCACAGGGCCACAACTTTGCAGCCTTTTCCTGTGACTCCTGCTCTCACTTTAATTTTTTTCTCCTCTTCAAATCCTCTTACAAGCAATAGAGTAGCATTTCATACATACCCAACAGAGGACATGGAAAAAGCTCATGGACTTGGGCTTAAACAAATGCCAGGATCAACACTGTCACACTTTTAGACACCACATGTGGTTTTAATTTTGTCCATAGGAAGTCATAATCCACCCTGCCCCCCAGAAGCAAAAATTTGTCTTTCAAGCCCTTCTTGGAAACCAGTATCCTCAACCTCTTCTCCACCACTTCCCCTTATGGACACGAAACCGATGGCCATTACCTGAACACTGCACATTCCCTCTATACCAGGATTTGAGTTTCATGGGGACTGGGTCTGGGTTTTCATTGCTGTTTTATCCTGAATGCCCAAGACAGCATGTAATAGATATTTAAATAATATGTAATTTCCTGTGTCTCTCCACACTCTGTTCCGTCCCTGGGATGTTCTGTGCTCACTCATACACTTGGCAAATGCCTCCTTGGCTGGTAGGTCCCAGTTACAGCCCACATAGGCAGAGAAAGTTCTTTATGGCAGCCCTCGTCATGCTTTATCGTAAGTATTCACCTTTCAACCTTCCCTACTAGACTGGGAGGATCCTGAGGGCAGGGACCAACTCTTTATTAATATGATGTCTTCGGTGAATAATTCCAACATGGGATCCCATTAGGATTCTATGGTCTATGACCTTTCCCAGACCTCAGGCCAGTTCTGAACTGGCTCTGACATTCGGCCATTCAGGTCTGGGGAAACATGGGGGGAATAAGTCAATTCTGGGCTGTGTCTGAAGTGAAAGGAAGGCCAAGAGCTACCCCTCTGAAAACAGCTACTATTTCCAGATACTGTGACAGCAACCCTACTAGTCACCTCCTGCAGTAGCATACTTTGGATCAATAAACATACACACATGATTCCACTAGTTCTGAAAGGAAAAGCAAATAATAAAACTGTATCACCCTGGAAGGTCATACTTTTTAAGTATGTAATTTATGAGGCATAAAAGAGAAACAATTTTCTCAATTTTTTTGTATAAATGTAATGTGCAATAAAACATTACTGAATTAGGCTCATGAGAGAGTCCTTTTGAATTAATGCAACAATAAATTATAGAATATGCCTAAAATCCATAGGAGTAACACAGACAGGATATTTTTGGAATCATACTATTTGTTAGAAAGAAAAAAAGATTCAAAATCAGCATCCTAAAAAGTCCCCCTACCTGAAACACACAAAAGTTGCATTACCAAGCTTGTCCAAATTAGCAACACCAACTGTGTTTACAAGTAGTTTCTTCTCTCATGTAGGTTAACAGTCTGCTTGTATTTTTTTAATGGTGAGTTTTTAAGGAAATCCTTTGTTTCACTAATAGTACAAGGTAAACTGGAGTCTGAACCCTTGGAAAGGATTATTGATTCTGAATTTCGATTGAGGTTTCACTGTGTTAATATCACGTGACAAGCAGCCCTGGGCATAGCACAGGAGAAATGAAACAGACCCTTACAGCATTCAGGAGTCACAAGGCTTTCTTTTCTAAAAAAGTAGCTTTTACAGAACTCTGCTCCTTGAGGCCCCTCAGGCCTGCTGGAGGTAGGCGGTGGGAGAGGGGGAAGGGGGCCAAAACCCATACCCCTTCTTCCCATCATCACTTCAAAGATTCCCCAGGTTTGTGTTGCTTTACAGACACTCTGGGTTCCAGGTGAGAACAAGTTTGAACAAAGTGTTGTATAACAGAAAAAAATTTGCAAGCCACTGTTTTACAACAACAACAAGACACGTAGAGCACATCTAGACAGGGAAGTAAAAATATTACACCAATACATAAATAGACCCTGAAATATTTACATCTCCCGCAGGCCAAGGTTAAATGCGTTTTATTGGTGTGGAGCAATGTAACTGTCTAAATGGGTATAGGGCCGCGGGGAGGGAGCTGTCCGTCCAGCCTGTGGGTCTCCCCTAGAAGGCCTTGCAGGGCAGGGAGAACTAAAAGGCTATAGGATGAAAGGAAAGCCGCTTGGCAGGGGGCAGGAGAGGAAAGCAGGCTCTTCCAAGCCCAGGTCAAAACTGCAAGTGGACTCCATGATTACGAAAAAGTGAAATCTTGCTGCTAAATCCATTAATGGTCATAAAAACGTCATCATTTTCCTCATTAGACAGGGCTGTTCTTTATTCTTTTTGGTTTCAACAATGTCAGCTATTTCACACCCACCAAACTGCCTCTCCTGAGCTCTGTCTTCCTCTCCTGACCTTCCTTCAGCTCTTCATTCCTCCTTCTCTTAGGGCTCCCTTGCGCCCTCAGCTGGCTGTGTCAGGAAGTACAAAGAGGTATTCAAACCTCCTCAGGGGTGACTTTGTTGACCTTCACGGTGGCTGAGGTAGCCTGCCCAGGCCCTGGGGGCTGAGCTGAGTAGCACAGACCTGACCACATGTGTGGCAAAAAGGAACAGCCAGTGTTCCCAGTTCCCAGTGGAGCATCCCAAACTAAGGAGGCCATGGGGAGGCTTGTGAGGGAAAGGCCTATATCATCCCCCTTGGGGGCTGGAAGGCCAGAGGAGCTCTGCTTCCTGAGAGGAGTGAAAGTCTAGAGAAAGTTCTTTAAGGTAAGCAATTCAAATTGAGGTCAGAAGGCTCTCTCAAAAGAAGAAATTAGCACATAGTTTTATCTTCAGTTTTTGTTTGTTTTTGGTTTTTTACTTTGTACATAAATATTCCTTGATTGTTTCTTGATTACTTTAAATGTCTGACCTGTTGCTCAGTGTCTAAAGTGCCAATGGATTACCCAGACCTTGCTAGATGCTTCCCAGACAGGATCCTTTTTCATTGTTTGAGGATATTTGATGAATGGAAAAAACAAAAGTATGAGTTTCTATGTTATCTGTCCCTAGGTATTAAATCATCCTTAATAAGTTTAATTTTTAAAAGATTTTTAATTACTTGAGAGCGACAAAGAGAAAGCACGAGCAGGGGGGGAGGGGCAGAGAGAGAGGGAGAAGCTGATTCCCTGTTGAGCAGGGAGCCTGATGCGGGGCTCGATCCCAGGACCCTGAGATTATGATCTGAGCTGAAGGCAGATGCTTAACTGACTCAGCCACCCAAGTGCCCTGAACTTTCTTTTATTGGAATGGTATTGTTAAATTCAAAACCAAGATGTCTCATTAATGTGGATCTGTCTCCTTACTATATATAACACACCCTCACTACAAAAGTGAGAACAAAATAGAAATATGTGGTAAGATTTTAATGTTAAAAATTAAATTGCCTTGTTTCAAAGAGCTCTCTTTCATTATAAACCTTCCAAGCATGGGATTTTAAAAACACCTATAAATCTATGCCAACTTTAATTATTAGTAAGAAACTTACACAAATGCATTAAAAGAGAAAATGAGTAAATAATTATTAGGCTGCTAGGTGTGTAGTTAACACTTATCAGCTTTAAACAAAGAAAGGGCTTAAATCATACTAAAATCTACCAACAAATAATTATAGTGTGCCTGCTATATGCCCTCCGTTTAGCACCAGAATATTCGGAGTCTGGGCTTTCAAATAATTTGTTTCACTGCAGAGGCAAGACCCAATCATGGAAAAAGGAAAAAAAAAAAAAAAAAGCTTCCTATTCAAATAGCTGAATAGGAAACCCACACAATGAAGGGAGAAGTAGTATGAACGACTCGCTATTTTTCTTCCACAACATACTAAAGGAATATGAAATTCTTCCATCAGTAACTGTGGCAATGGCTCAGGACATTGGTAGGATGGGGTAGGTGGAATGGGCAGGGGAGAGCATTTCCTCTTGGCCAAGCATCAGTATCTCAGTGGGGCAGTGTTACATGTGAAGCTGCTCCACAGGTGACCAGAGAGCCCCTGCTAGCAGGGCAAGCTCCCTCTCCCTTTGCTCCAACTCTGCTACCTCATGGAGCAGAGTCATGGAGAGTCGATGGAAGGGCTGGAGAAGTGCAGTAGGAACTCAGAAAAGGGGGAGGTCATATAAATCAGAACTTGTGACAAACTTTAATGAAATGGGACTTCCAAAGATGGTAATGCTTGGAAATAAATATAATCTTTCATTTGGAATGCAATCCAAGGCCTCTCTAATCATGTATCTCAAGTTTACAGGATTTGCCAATGGCACAGAGGAAGACATTTTTTTCATGTATGTGGCATATGAAACAGTTGCAATTTAAATAATTTTAATTTTTATCAAAATAATGTATGCTGACCATTTAAAAAGACAAAAAAAAAAAAACTACACAAAGACTTATAACCAAAACCAGTGGACTCAAACAGATAGTTTCCCCTTCATCCCCTACTCCACCAAAATAAAGAAATCACTTTTTTTTAAAGCCATTTCTTCTGCTGTTTCCTCTTTTTAAAATGATATGTGGGTTTGCAATCTCTTGATTAATCAAATTAAAATAATGCATTGGTTTCTCATCATGTCAAATTAGGAATTTAGTCCTTTTATACTTCTAGCTCAGTATTCTAATAAACTGTATCTCATCAATTCTAACCTCTACTTTTTTATGCATTTTAATATCTCTGAAATTGATATGTACTTTATAATGAATGTGTGTCATTTTTAAAAATTTCTTACTGGCATATAAAATAATGTGCACCTTACAATTAAAGGTAACTTGGGTTAATTTTTTATGAAAACCATGTTCCGTATTTCATTATTATGACTACAATGGAGGTAAGCAGTGACCGATTACATTTTTAGTTCAAGAATTTTTACCTCCACTGAAATAATTGTCCAATTATTCTTATGAAAAATGTTTTAACCTACAACCAATTCATCCCAAACATCTGTAAAATCCCTCCCAATATCATTTCTTCCACAGCCCCAAACTGTCAGGTAATCATTAGTTTTAATTTTTGTAAACTTCCTGCTTGCACACTTCTGCTCTGCTGGGCTGAGTGCTCAAGGCTTGCTGTTTGGTTGCCAGCCTGGGACTCCTCTTTGCCCCATCTTAAAAATGTCCTTTGCTTTTCTCCTTTATTGGGTCATCTGGTCACTGGATCTCATGCTGTTTTTAAGAGCATATCACAAAGAGCTTCCATAAAAATAATTTTCACTTAGAATTCTGAAGCGTTTGTTCCACTGCCTTCTGGTTCCTAATGTTGCTAATGAGAAGACTGATGTAATTCTGATTCCAAGTTCTCTGGAATACATGAGGATTGTCCCAATTTCTCTGGCATTTTGAAGTTTCACCAGACAGTGTGCTTTGGTGTGGATCTTTTTTCATTTCGTGGGTTTCAGATTTTTGCTCCTCTCTGGCCATGATCAGCCCGGCTCTGGATCTACAGACCTGTTACTGCAGCTTCTGCGCATCTGTGACTCCTGCCGATTCTCACCCCTGGGCTCTGTGCTATCACCCAGGCTTGGCAGCCTCTGCTTTGCAGCTAACTTGGATGCAAGCCAAGAGTTCCAGATTTGAAAACAGCAGTGCGTACCGTGGTCCCATGATTGCCTTCCTCAGATGGAACATGGCGGTACTCAGAATCAAGTCAGTTTCTTGTGCTCTGTTCCTGAGATCCCTCTTCTCATCTGGGAGTTCAGGTCTAAGTGATAACTTAATTAGTAACAAGACTACTCACACTTTTACACAGCAACATCAACTGCCCTTCCAACTGATAATAGTAGTTGTTTTATGGCACCTGCTTAAAGGCTAACTAATGTTAGACATATTGAATGTCTTTTAGTCAGTCTTTTTCCCAATCAATGGAGAAGATGCAGATAGACATCGAGGGGAAGAAGCTCAAATGTATACAGTAAAAACTACACAGGGAGGCAGAAATACAGCAGCTTACAGGCCAAGCACTGCAGTGAGACTTTCTGCATTTGAAATCTGGCACTCATCCTTAATCGCTGCAAGATCTTGTGAAACTTACCTAACTCCTCCAAGCCTCAGTTTCCCCCTCTGTAAAATGACGATAATAATAGTGCCAATGTCACACAGTTACTGTGAGGACTCGGTGAAGACTAACTATACAGGTTGCCCAGCAGAAATGGTGCGCTGACTCTTGTCCTTAGCTGACAGTAATTGTGTGCCTGAGGAAAATGCTTTCCCCAGTCCTATTTTTTATACTCAGACAATGAGAACGCTTTGAGTGCTTGCTTTGTAGGGTGATCTCAAAGAACAAATGTTTAAAGGATCATAAAGCACCTGCTGACGGCCGGCTCCTGGTCAGTAAGAACTCACTAGAAGTTAGCTATACACACAGGCCACAGGCATCACTCTGTCCTCAAATATTTTGAGCTGACTGACCCTGGTCTTCTGAGTCAAAATTCAGTGCCTTGGGCTGCATGGTCCCTGCTACTGGAGTCAGAGCAGCTCCCCACTCCTTTTATTCTAGACATTTCCTTTTCGTCATTTGATTTTGTTTTCTGGTGTCACTTCCAATTAAGAAAGAGAACTCTTTCTCTCGACGACTCATTGGCCATATTTTATTTTTACACCGCACTGGTCCTGGGCAGTTTCAGTGTTTGGTTTCTGGCTCCCTGCGTATAATTGCTGAATTCCATGCCCTTCCCTTAATTCTAGCCTCGCTGAAGTTTACTCTTAGTCTAACTGTCACCCTCATCCCCCTTGTGAAGTCCCTTCCTGTCGCAGCCCTGGGAGTGCATCCTGGCCCAGAGAACCTGGGCTCCCTTGGAGCAGATTGAGAAACAATGGCTTAGCTGAGCAGAGGCGAAGTCAAACCTGCAGGTCTGTTTTTATGATGCTACTTTATCACACCCTGTTAAAGAATAAGGTAAAATGGGAAGTGGGACTGAATGATAAATGCTACCAATAAAACAACAGCATCAAGTCCCTGGCTCCAAAAGGATACCAAATGACCCCCAAAAGACTTTAACTGAGGTTCAAAGAGTTCTCCTTTCTGAAATGCTAGGTACGGTATTTTTTAACAGAGTAAATAGAGCCCCAGAGATAGTAAGTCATTTAAACACTCCTCTCCCTTTCCCTTCAGTTAAGAGGAGCCAACTTAATATATTTTTCTTCCAATTGAGCTCAGGGGACACTATTCACTACTGGGGGGGCTATAAAAGGCATTTAGAAGGCTGACCAACAGCAAAAGACAGATGGCAGTTTCCGCAGCAATCACAGGTTCATCTGAGGGATGCTTATTAAGGCTATGCCATTTTCCAGAGCCTTTTGACACACATCCCTTTTGAATTTGACCCCTTTAATTTTCATGTGGCAACTCTGCAGCTCACGATGCCTTGGGGCTAGTTATAATAAGTTCATGTCTGAGATTACACATCTGATATTTATAAAAACACAAATACTCCAGAACTTTCTCCAGGCAGGAAATGACAAATCTTTGGTAAGCTATTTTCAGGACTGAAAAAAAAAAAAAGAAAGAAAGAAGAAAAAAGCTGGTGATGAACTAACCATTGAGAGTAAAATGATGTTGCCTTACTGCATATTGAAACCAGTCCCTTCTAACAAAAATGCCAAAAGCCATTATCTATACAATTTAATATTGTGCAGTAAGTCCTTGGCAATCCCCAGTAATCTGCAGCATTACATAGTACTGTACTGGGTGGGACATGAGATAATATGGGCTGACATAATTAGACTTGGGGATGCCGGCAAATCATGAATCTGTTAAGTCTAACTGTGTTAGTCCTCAATGACTTTCAGTTGGAAAATATGATCTCAGGTGATAACATTTCCTTAGCTTTTTGTATCTCTTTTTATTACATCAGAGAAGCCTGGTGGTGGTGATAGGAATGGTGGCCAGTGGCAGTTCCGGTATGTTCTCTCTTAAAAAGTATTCAACTTCAGGGTTTGCCAGAAAGCATTACTTAAGCCTCGGAGATACAAAGTCTCCCAAAGCAATGCTGCATTTTTAGTTAAAGGTACAGATCCTTAGTCTCGTGTATCTCTAGTATGAATGAGAGAAACAAAGAAATCATCATGATAGGACTTCTTGGTCAAGGGTGACCTGTTATGAAATGCTCAGTCTTGGCCCTGGGAATTATTCAGAAGCAGGAAAGTCTAGTGAAAAATTTGAAGTTAATAAAATGCATGACTATGAACACAACTTTTTATGCTGTCCTCAAAAAAAAGTTTACCTTTAATTCACTTTTTCTATTTTGAGGATTTCAGACATAGAGAAAAATTGAAAGAATGATAAAGTGCAGCAGAATTAAGATTCTGTCATATGTACTTTGTATTTTTATACATCCATGTATAGATACATATGTATAAGATATATAAAAATACATCTTCTATATACTTATATATTAAATACCATTATCACACCTGAGACAAATAACAATAACTCACCAATATCATCCAACATCTAGCTCATATTAAGTATTTGTTAATTGTTATCCAAAAACCCTTTTTATAGATCGTTTATTTGAACCATAATATGGTCAAGGTTCGCATTCCACATTTGATTGTTATGTTCATATAGTTTCTTTTAGTCTACAATAGTCTTCCCAGCTGTTTTTGGTTTTGTTTTTTAAAGATCTTGACCATCTCAAAAGACCAAGCAGTTGCTTTTTGGAATGTTTCACATTTTGAATTTGTCTTATTGCTTCCTTGAAATAAATATCATTTAGCCTTTTTAAAAAACATTTCCTGAATTTTATGTCAGTTAGAAGTTAGGCCCAAAGACTTGTTTCGATGTAAGTCAGGATAGTTTCCCAAGTAGGAATTTAACTTTATATTGCATCAGTATTAGGAGATGCATAATGCCAGGTTGGCCCACTATGGGTGATGCTGAGTTTAATCACTTAATTAAGGTGATTAGGGACAGATCTCTTCATGGTAAAATATATTTTCTCCTTTTTGTTATTATGTCAAAAAAAGTCTATAGCAATTTTGATGTTAAATCATTATAGATTTGAGGAGGTTGCTGCCTATGTTCTTCCCGAGGATTTTGATGATTCATAGACCTGTACTCCTGGGACAAATAATCCATTTTATGTTAATAAAAAAAATCATTATAGATCCATGTCATTCAAGAATTAACCTCAGATCCAGGAGCAAGTTTGGAGAGTGTACCTGAACTCTTTAAAATTGTTTGCAAAATGTCATGTATATGCATATACATAGAGAGGATGAAATTAATGAAGTTTTCAAGAGATGAAGCCCCAAAGCAACTAAGAACAATGGTTGCAGATCAAAATGTTCATTTTTGAACTCCATTTTGAAGATTTTATTTTATTTTTAAAGATTTATTTTAGAGAGAGAGAGAGTGCAAGCCGAGAGAGGGGCAGAGGGAGAGAGAGAACCTTCAAGCAGACTCCCCACTGAATGAGGAACCCAGGGCGAGGCTTGATCCCAGGACCCTGATGATTATAACCTGAGCTGAAATCAAGAGTCAGATGCCTAACTGACTCAGCTACCCAGGTGCCCCTAAAGATTTAATTTAATTAATTTAATTTAATTAATAATTTTATTTTTATTTTTATTTATTTATTAGAGAGAGAGAGAGAAATCATAAGTAGGCAGAGAGGCAGGCAGAGAGAGGCAGGCATAGGGCTCAAACTCACAACCCTGAGATTAAGAGATGTATGCTCTACTGACTGAGCCATCCAGGTGCCCTCTTAAATTCTATTTTAATGCCATCTGTTTTGCTCTCTCCTTACTCTGGCAATTTGGGGTTCCCCACCCTGGGGCCCCTCAATAAAGCTAATGATTTACTGACATGTGGCCTCATTGCCACAATTAATGAACTTACCACCTTTGGATGGTAAAGCTATGTGTATGACCCATTCTTACTGTGACCATAAAAACATTTAAAAAGCATTATTGAGACAGGAGCATGGCATACACATGTTGCAAAGGGAACAAGTGCATGACAGAAGGTGTAGTGGGGAGAGAGTCAGCCAAATCTGTGACCTAAGCAGATCCTGGCACTGATAAAAGGGAGAGAGAAGTGGAGAAGTTAGAAGAAGGACAGGGGAGAGCAGGGAGGAGAAAAGAAGGACATAGTAATCCAATATCAACAACTGAGAAGTAGCATGGCAAACCATCCCTTCTCTTACAACCCATGGGAATTCCCATAAAACATTTGCTTAGCCGGCCTCCTCCTATTATTAGTATTCTATTGGGTCTTATTTATCACGTGACTTCATACTGCCGATTTCTGCTCTTGGGAGAAGGGGTCGCAGAGCTCAGCTCAGATTGTCCTCTGCCCCCTGCTGACTCTTGGGAGATTTTGCTACAAAGGTCCCAAACACTGCCACAGCATTCTCCCTTACCGCCAAGTCCAAGATGGGACTTGCAGTCCCACCACAAGACCACATGGCTCCTTTGTACAAATGTGGAGGAAGGCAACCTGTCCGGGCAGGTGAATAAGACAAAGTACTCACCCCAGTCAGACACTCCCAGCTTGGCCACCAGCCCCTGGCAAGATCTTGGCTCTCCTCACCCATGCAGCTGGGTACTATTACTCTTATCTTTAGCACATTAAACAAAAGACCACAATGAGTAGATACAGGGAAAACAATTCAAGGAAGAACTTCCCTTTCCTTCTGTTTCCAATATTAGAGAAAACCTGAAGAATCCAAGTTTATAAACATGCTCCTGCTAAGTATCCCAATCCAGTAATAAAGTGGGTTTTTTGAACTTGAAGAAAACCCACTCCACATCAACCTGGGATTCAGATGATTTTTGGCGTGAAATTTCAGGTTGGCAATTACAGGTATTTCATTCATATTGGTTCATTTATCCCCAATAATGCCTCTGTGTTTTATAATGAAAACCTCAGTGCAGGAACTCTCTCCATAAGCCCATGCAGCTGGATGACAACCTAGATTCATGGTTCTGAGTCTGGTAACTGATTTTTCCTATTAGCTTTAAGGAAATATTTTCCCTGTTATTTCAAGTTTAGTACAGTTTAATATGGCTATTACAATATATCACCTCCTCCTCCACTCAACCCCCACCCCACTTTTGGCTGATTAGAAGCACCATATTCCTTATTTAGTACTTGCAGATCCTTCAGTTGTATGGTCTGTGTAAGTAACTCACATAGTGTCTAGAACTAACGCCACTCTCTGGGCAGAAGGTAATGCATCCTGACAATAACTAGTTAAGCAGAAGTTTATTTTCTTTCTTCTATGGGCCAGAGCCCATATCACAATCCCACAGATTGTGGAGGAAAAAAAAGGCCAAATATCACATGAGATTCTCAGTATCTAATTTTCCCCAGGATTCTTCCTTTGCTCACTCTGGCACAGCCTGAGAATTACTGTGAGGTCAACAGAGGTCATCTTTATAACCACAGAGCCCTTTATGTGTGCCTTCCAATGTTTTCCTCTGAACCAGGCACCTGGGGTTCCCTTGTTACCAAGAGCTTCACCACCCTGGCCTGGCCCAAGAAACCTTGTTTTCAAGATGATGGTTGCCTGTCTAGTCAATTACCATGATTTTACAAGTTAACAAGTCTCATGTTATTAAATACACCTGCCTCCACTGTGGTAGACACTGTATTTTTTCTAGACAAGGAGACCATAACTATAACCTATGGACCAAATCCAACTCTCAGCTCTTTTCCTTTTTGAATAAAGTTTTATTGGAATACCCATTTATTGGAAAAATCCCTTTTACTGAGATGGCGCCAAAGGCTAAGAAGGAAGCCCCTGCCCCTTCCAAAGCTGAAGCCAAAGTGAAAGCTTTGAAGGCCAAGAAAGCAATGCTAAATGGCGTCCACAGTCACACACAAAAAAAAGATCCACATGTCACCTACAATCCAATGACCCAAGACTCTGCATCTCCAAAGGCAGCCTAAATACCTTCAAAAGAGTGCCCCCAAGAGAAACAAGCTTGGTCACTGTGCCATCATCAAGTTCCTCACTGCCTATTGAGTTAGCCATGAAGAAAACAGAAGACAACAACACACTTGTGCTCATTGTGGATGTCAAGGCCAACAAGCACCAGATCAGACAGGCTGTGAAGAACCTCTATGACATTGACATGGCCAAGGTCAACACCTTGATCAGGCCTGATGGAGAGAGGAAGACATATGTTCACCTGGCTCCTGACTATGATACTTTGGATGTTGCCAACAAAATTGGGATCATCTAAACTGAGTCCAGCTGGCTAAATCTAATTCTAAATTTTTTCACCATAAAAAAAAAGAAGAAAAAGACTCATTTATTTGTAAACTGTCTATGGCTGCTTTCACATTACAAGTGTGAAAGGGATGAGGAGTTGTGTCAGACACTGTATCATTCAGCCTGTAAAGCCTAGAATAGCTACTTTCTGGCCATTAACAACAAAGAAATGGCCAACCCTGACCTAAACAATAGCCATCTCCTTCTTCCTTTTTGGTGTACAGAGCTCTAGCCATCTGGTATTTTGTTACTGGTCTATCTTCCCTATTGATGTATCTGGGCACCACCTGCCATATCCCAGCACAACAGAGTGATTCCAAGGGTAGAAAGTGTAGTCATCCTTTAAGGCTTCTGTGATCACCTGACTGTAATGACCTGCCTGCTTTCTGACACTACAGTCCTAGTCCTATGACCTTATCCACTGTGAGAGTGATCCAGTCCATTTTTGGATGCATTCTGCATCCACATAGATTCCACAGGATAGTTACTTCCTGTTTTCATCTTTTTGCAGAATGGTTTGGTTTTTCGGAAAGACCTGAATCCTCCTCCAGGCTCTATAATTTTCTGGCTCTGTGACTTTTGGCTCATCCCTGAAGAAAGTGCTTGGCATGCAGCTGTGCCATGTTTGAGGAAGAATGTGAAGACAGAAGATCTCACCTTCTTTACAGAGTTGCTGAGAGATGAGGTGGGATAAGTCAGGAGGGAACAACCAGCACTTAGTAGCACTTAATACTCTCTCAGTAAATATGCTTTTTCTTCTCTTCCCAGCTGGTTCTACTTTAGTCCTAACACCTCCAGTTCCTTGATGACCATGACTAGCCTTGATTCCCTAAGACCGAGAACATGCCTGCTACCCTACGTTCGTATAAACAGCTTTGCTTACCATTTGATCACCTTGTATATACCCTACTTCTTTCAGGGAATTCTACCCTGAAGATGGCACCCTTGACCAGACTTCTGCTGATTGCTTACTTTTCACCAGCTCTAGCCCTTGGTCTGAACATTTCAGTTAATGATTCTTGGGAGATACCTGAACTTTGTTTAGGGATTTGGGTTACTATCCCATTTATCAAATGACCAGGTTCTGATATAGGTGATTCTTCAGCTAGCTGGCCTGACCCAGGCTGGTTCATCTATGGCAAACTAAGCCTTGTTTCTAGTCTCAGCCCTATTCTCTTCCCTCTGTTCCAGTTTCCCTGGTCCCATAAACTCTAAAAAATGAGAGAGTCATGGAACTATATTGCTATATTGCTTTGTGCTCTGCTTTGCTCATACAGTAATAAATACACATCTACTACTCTATACCATTACTTACACTGGCAGCATGGCATTTAATAGATATGCTAAAACGTTATTATTGGGCATTTGGTTTCCTTCCCATTTTCAACTGTTATAGATACTACATCAATGAGTATGTCTGTACTTGTAATTTTGGTCACATTTCTAATTATTCTTTAGGATAATTCCTAGAAGTAGAACAATACAATAGCTAGGTCAAAGGGTATTTACAATTTAAAGTTTGTCCAAGTCATGTTCAATGGTAACTGTTTACCTACATTCTCATACATAGTAGGATGTATCTAAAGATTAGGTAAGAATATCAAGGGAAGGATAAGCTTACTTTACCTCATATTATAAAACAGATCTAGGTCCAGACTCTGGGAATGGACACTGCAAAGAATCTGAGCAACTTCTCTCAATGGAAAAGAAGTATAAAATTATATAATTATGCAAAACAGCCATTTTAGGGACTGGGAATAGCCCAGGCTGGCAACAGTTTGATAAGTGTTTATTCTATGAAATACCGCTACTGTATTTGATTAAGAACTCTAATTTTATAGCCTTTTTATGTGACTGTGTTCCATCCCCTGCAAGCCTGAGTGCAAAAATCCATAGCTTTATCAGTTGAAGGTGATGAACTTGACTTGGGGCAGAGCAGCTAGAAATAAGAGGATTTTAGAAGTGAGAGAGTTACAGAAGTGCTGTGATAATAAATTCTCCATATATGCCTGGCTGACTGCTAACCCAAATGTGCTTGACAAAAATTAAAAGTCTGGAGACAGGATGCCTGGGTGGCTCAATGGGTTGAGCCTCTGCCTTCGGCTCAGGTCATGATCTCAGGGTCCTAGGATCGAGCCCTGTGTCGGGCTCTCTGTTCGGTGGGGAGCCTGCTTCCTGGCCCCCCCAAGCCCCTGCCACCTGCCTCTCTGCCTTCTTGTGATCTCTGTCAAATAAATAAATAAATTTTTTTTAAAAATAAAAAAATAAAAGCCTGGAGACACATAGGAATATTCTATTCCATTGAGTGTGTCCTGAACTTACACACAGATTAATAACAGGAATGGGAACTTTACTGACTTGACTGTGTGAGTGTACCCTTTGCCCTATTTTTGGTTGGTGGGCCACTAAATTACACAGATGCAAGGAAGATGCTTAGGAAGTCATACTAAAAAAAAAAAAAAAAAGGGAGGAAAAGAATTGAGTAAAGAGAGCAACAGCTGCATATTACAAGGGAAACAGATTTCATTTCAGACACATTTTGATTCAGGAAATTTACTTACCTACAAAGTCTCCACCACCAGTAGAATTCAGAATTGCTGCCCCATATTATCTACAATGTCCACATTTCAACGAAAAATCACTAGGTATTCCAAGAAAACTTAAAGAAAGATCATACTCATTGAAAAAAATATTCCATAAAAATGGACTCCTAGCTGGCCCATAAGTTGCATTTAGCAAAAACTTTAAAGAAGCTATTAAAAATATGTTCAAAGATGTAAAGAAAAATATGCTCAAATACTTAAAGAAAAAATATACTACGAGACAGACAATGCTTACAAAGGAGTAGAAATTATAAAAATAATCTAATAGAAGCCATAAACTTGAACCTAAAAGGGCTCAACAACAGATTTAAGAAGAAATAAGAACCAGGAAACTTGATGATAAAGCAGTATCTAAGTAGTCAATTTGAAGAACACAAGGAAAAAAATATTAAAGAAAAATGAATACAGGGCTGGGGCGTTTCAACACAGGTGCCATTAAAATCTCAAAAGAAGAAGAGATATAAAATGGGGCAGAACAATATTTGAAGAAATAATGTCTAAAACTTACCAAATTTATTATGAAATAAGAGCAAATTTTACCAACTTAAAACTAGCCAATTAAATTAACCAATATTAATTAACTGGCTGGGTTAATTAATATTACCTAAGATGCTCAACAGACCCCAAGGAGGACATATCAAAGAAAAACACAGTTTGATATCTCAGTTAAAATTCTGAAAACAGGTGCCTGGGTGGCTCAGTTGGTTGAGCAACTGCCTTCAGCTCAGGTCATGATCCTGAAGAGCTGGGATCAAGACCCACATTGGGATCCCTGCTCAGCAAGGGGTCTGCTCCTCCTTAAGACCTTCCCCCTCTCATGTTTGCTAGCTCTCATTCGCCCTCTCTCTCTCTCAAATAAATAAATAAAATCTTTTTTTTAAAAACCCACTGAAAACAAAAATTATGTAATGGTTCTTGAAAGCATCAAGGGAAGAACAATGTATCATATACAAGAAAAAAGACATAACTAACAGAGATCACTCTTCATCAGACAGACATAAGATGTCAAAGACACTGGTATTATGCATTCCAAGTGCTTAAAAATAAAACAGCTATCAACCAGGAATTCCATATTCCCTGAATCTATTCTAGAAAGTGGAAGGGGAAAGTATAGACATTTTGAAATAAGAGAATTTGTTACTAGAAGACCTGTGCTACTAGAAATGCTGAAGAGATTTCCCAAAATGGAAGGAATTGACAACAGACTGTAAGTTAGATTTACCAGTAAGAACAAAGAGCACCAGAAATGGTGTGTGTGTGTGTGTGTGTGTGTATACAATATCTGCTTCTTTCAATTACTTTAAAAGATATGTTTCAGTTTAAACTAATCCTTGTAACACTGTATTGGGGTTTATTATTACATTTTAAAGATTTTTAAAAATTTATTTATTTGACAGACAGAGATCACAAGTAGCCAGAGAGGGAAGCAGAGAGAGAAGGGGAAGCAGGCTCCCCACTGAGTAGAGAGCCTGATGTGGGGCTTGATCCCAGGACCCTGGGATCATGACCTGAGCCAAAGGCAGAGGCTTTAACCCACTGAGCCACCCAGGCACCCCTATTACATTTTACATATGTTATATGTATTTATTACATCTATTATTATTATAGATGTAGAAAATGACAAAAAAAAAACAATGAAAGAGCTGATAAAGAGTTTCTATATTTTAACAGAAGTCAGTTAACCTCAAGCAGATTATGATAAGTGAAGGATGTTAACTTTAATTCTTAGACCAACCATCCAAATTAAATCAAAGAACTCTAATTAAAATAGCATACTCAAAAATTTTAATACAAAACAATGATGGGAAGGAGAAATAGGGACAACAAGAACAACAAAATGCCATCCCTAACTCTAATCATACCAATAACAACATTAAAATGGGAATTGGCTAAACACTCCAAACAAAAAATAGAGATTATCAGGCTAAATTTTTAAAAAGTTCGATCTAAAAACAACAACAAAAAAACCCAAGATCTAAGTACATATGTTATCTACAACAGATGTACTACAAATATTTTAAAAGATATGTTTTAAGTAAAAAGATGGAAAAATATACCATGTAAACGATAAGCACAAGATAGCTGGAGAAGCTATGTTAATATCATACAAAACATGCATTAATACAAACATCCTGCTAGAGAAAAAGAGGAATATTTTGTAAAGGTAAAAGAATCAATCAGAGATATATCAATTTTAAACGTATATGCAGCTATGTAGGTAACAACAGAACGCCAAAGCAACTGAAGCCAAAATCAGAATTTGAAAACAAAAACAGACAAGCCAATCACTCTAGATGAAGGTTTAAATTCTCTAAAAGCAATAATTAGGCCAAGAAGATAGAAAGTCAGGTAAACTCCAGAAATTTTTAAAAATTCGTAAAGTACCTGACCTAACTGATATCCATAGAGAACTCCAGGCAATAACAAATAGATGTTCTTGTCAAGGGCATATGGCACATTCACCAGTGTAGACCATATATATCAAGTCATAAAATAAGCCTGAATATACTTAAAAGGGTTGAGAATAACTTTACCAACAACAGAATTCAATTAGAAATCAATGACAGAAATACATTTAAGATATGTCCACACAGTCTCACAATTCAAGATAACACATGGGTGAAATAATAAATAATAAAATATATTAAATTGACATAAAATAAGACATCAAATCAAAATTTGTGGGATTCGGCAATCCCGGTCCCACGTATTTATATAAGAGAAATGAAAACACGCCTGCCTAAAGACCGGTGTACAATCAGGTATAGCAGTTTTACTGGTAACAGTCCCAAACTGGAAAAGATCTTCAAATGCCCATGACTTATAAATGGATTAACGAATTCTGGTGCACTCACACAATGGATTAATACACCGCATTAAAAAGGAACGGACTACCGGTCCATACAAGAACGCGGATGGCCTTCAAGAACGTTATGTGAAAGAAGGCAGACACAGACACAAGAAATCATCTATCATCTGGTTCCACTTACTTAAAATTCTATAAAAGGCAAATCTGTAGTGACAGAAAGAAGAGCAGTAGTTGCTTAGGGCTAGGGTAGGACCAGGGTGTGAGAAACAACTGCAAATGGACAGAGAGCACTTTTTATGGTGATGAAATTGTTCTGAAACTTGACTGTGGCTGGGGGTACTTGGAAGACTACATACATTTCCCAATACTCCTAGAACGATCGACTTAAAATGGGTCAACTTGATTTGTATGTAAGTTATACGTGAATAAAACCTGTAAAATAGATGTGTATGAAGGGATGCCAGAGTGCCGTGAAGAACCGTTTTTATAAATAGCTATAAAGTAACGTGCACAGTAATGGGAGTAAGTGAATAAGGTCTCTCTCACCCTCATTTCACTGCTTTTAACTTCCTTGTTAGAGGCAATGACTAAGAGGTCTTTTGAAATTAGTTTTTACTCTTTCTCTAAATACTCCCAACTGAATAGTATTGGTTCCTTCATATAAAATACCAAATACAAATTCTGCCCAGATGGACAAAAGATGTATTGTCTTCAAACCACTGGGTTGGCTCTCTTATACTTAACTTTTACTTCAGATATCCAACTTTAAAAGCAACCAGATGAAGTTTTATGGAATTTTGTTGGGGGCGGGGGGAGAAAGAAGACGGCGATGAAGAAGAAATAATGAAAACAACTTTTGCTCATGGGAGGAAACTTTCTGTGCCAACTTTTAGTCCAGAATGATCTTTTGTTGGCCAAATTCCAAGTTCCTCTAAGTATAGGCTTATAATGGAAGTGCTGACACACTCTGAAATGTAGCTGCAAACAGGATAATATAATGAATGACAGGTAAGTCTACTTACTATCTTTTATGATAGTCTCC
>ML104325.1:12655-26894 GCA_003697995.1 Taxidea taxus jeffersonii
AATTTATTTATTTGACAGAGAGAGAGATCACAAGTAGGCAGAGGCAGGCAGAGAGAGAAGAGGAAGCAGGCTCCCTGCTCAGCAGAGAGCCTGATGAGGGGCTCGATCCCAGGACCTTGAGATCATGACCTGAGCTGAAGGCAGAGGCTTTAACCCACTGAGCCACCCAGGTGCCCTTCCATTGCTTATTTTAATATGAATTGTAGAAAAACGAAGACTGACTTGTGTTTTCAAACACGGATTTTCGGTAGGGATCTTCTTATAATAACCAACACAAAGGAAGGCCCATTCCAAAGACTATTGGGTTTCGGCTTTGATATAATATTCCTCTACGTTCTTATTCAATTGGCACATTGAAAAGATAACAGCAAGAAGTGTTTGTGCTTGGCGTACTGGAGAGTAAATGGATCACATCAGTTTTACTCCATGTTGGTGCTGAGATTTTCAAAAAGCAAACAAATGAAGATACATTTTACAATGTGTCTCCAGACAACCAACCTCGGGGTCGGAGTGGGGTGCCTCCCGCCAGCTCAGCTCTAGCCTGCGAGTCCGGGGAGGAGCGGTACACACGCCGCCAATGCCACCACCCACCATCCCTTTACATTTGTGCTTCTGAGCCCACAAATGTCATTTACGAGCTTAATAGACATCTAGCCCTGTGCCCCAACTGCCTCCTTCAGCATTGGAGGAAATCGTTTGGTGCTGAATCCTGTTCCCACAACTTCCTATGTTGAGATCTATGAGGTCTATGTTGAGAATATTACCACATTTGGAAATAAGGTTTTGGAAGATGTGATTAACTTAAATGAGGTCATGAGGCTCTGCCCTCATGCGGTACGACAGGTGTCCTTTTAAGAAGAGGAGATGAGGACCCAGACGGGCAGACAACTGCATGAGGACATGGGGGAGAAGGCAGCCACCTGCAAGGCAAGGAGAGAGGCCACAGGAGAGGAGAAACCTACCCTGCAGACACCTTGATCTTGGCCTTCTGGCCTCCAGATCTGTGAGGTAAATGTCTGTTGTTGCCACTATCTGTGGCACTATGCCGTGGCTGCCCTAGCAGACTGAGACGCACAGGCTCACTGCGATGTGGATAAGCTCATGGGTACCTGAGATCAATGGCAACAGAAAAGTCCTCCTCTGATTCAAAATGCCCACCCAGCTGTCTTAGCATGGGCTGCCCTGACAAAAATACCACAGTCGGGGTGGCTTAAATAACAGACATTTATTTCTCACAGTTCTGGAGGTTGGAAGCCCAAGATCAAGGTGTGATCAAGGTCAGGTTCTGGTGGGAGCTCGTCCTAGTCGGCCTCCTGCTTTCTGTGTCTTTACATGGCAGAGAGGGGGAGATCATCTCTCTCATGTCTTTTCTTATAAGGACACTAATCCCATCATGGGGGCTTCACCCTCACAACCTAATTACCTCTCAAAAGCCCTACCTTGGAATACCATTGCATTAGGGCTTAGGGTGTCAATATATGAATTTGTGGGGGACATAAACATGCCGTCCAAGACACCAATTGACTTGTAAGATTCAAAGTTCCTTTAAAGGGCAGCCAGCTGCTCATTCCATGGTTAAACACGAGGCCTAAATGCAAATGAACCCACAAAAGGTAACAAAGGTCTCTTAATATCAAGGAGCAAAAGTCCCCTGGGAGAACTCACCTGTGAAGACAAGCATGTGGAAGGAAGCAATGTAAAGGCCTGGTTTGGAAGGCAGCAGGATGGAGAACTGCGATGGACAGGACCGTGTACCTCAAGCCCACACTGAAGACGGGATGGGGTCCCAGTGACGGGGAGATGGGAGAGAGAGGTGCCTCTCCTTCTTGCCCCAGTCACGATGACTGTCTGCTCCAGGCCAGCCCCCGCGTGTGGGCAGCAGATCCAGTGTCTGAGGTTCTCAGCTTCTTGGGGGGACTTGCTGTCATGACTAGAGCAGAAGCAGTGAGCAGGGCACCTCCATCCTAACCAAGAAGAATGAAACAGCTTCAGAAGCTCAGACCGCAGAGTGTCTCAGAGTATAAGTGCATAATAGTGGCAGTTAAGCACCTGGTACTGTTCAGGAAAACACTGGTAAACACAGAAGGGAATTCTCACCAGTATGGGGCCCAGGGACCTTCTCAGAAAGCAGCAGAAGAACGTACCATGGCCACGTGAAAACCAAGTTAGCGGCCAGTCTATTAGGCTTGAGGTCCCTGAGGACAACAGCTATGAGTCTTCTGGAAGTGTGGGCTGTGGGCACAAAGCTCATGAGAACACTGCTCCAATCCCACCATTTGATGAATGGGGAAATTGAGGCCCCAAAGTGAAACAAAGCCCAAGTTCACACCTAAAACCAGCCTCAGCAGGGATGGCAAACACTTATTGGGCACCACTGGGCATCTCTTTGGAACACGGGTCTACCCTAGCCTGAAATCTCTGCCCTTCTACCAAGGTCCACATCTGCCCCTCCAAGACCCCCCAAGTCCTGTCCAACTGGATGTCTCTCAAATCTACTCCACTCTACACTGGCCCTGAGACCAAGCTACCATCCCCTGTCCCACTGAGCATGTGGCAATGCCTCTCTGCCCTCTACACAGAAATCAGAATGACCTTATTAACATGAATTCCACGGTCTGTTCACACACATGCCTCTATTGCCTCACCTTTGGCCTCCTTGCCCTCTCTCTGCCCTACAGCCTCCATGACCTTCATCAGCTCCCTCCAGTCATCTTTAGCCCCTGCAACCTCAGGACCTTTGCACACACTGGGTTTCCCTGCTCTCTTAGCCAGGTTAATGCCCTCATGAGACCAGCGTGTGCAGGGTAAGCTGGGAGGACCAGGAGAGGGTACTCCTGCAGAAACTTCAGCATCTTCCCACAGATTGGTACTGTTACCCTCCTCACAAGACCCCACATTGAGTCTCAAACTTGTTGCACATCAGAATCACCCCACACCCAGGGATTCTACTGGAATTATTCTGGGGTGTGGCCAAGGGATTTTTTTCAAAGCTTCCAGGTGAATCTGATGTTCTGTCCAGGTTGAGAATCACTGCCCTAAATATAGTCTGAGGATTGATAGTGAGCTGTTTTGTTTTGTTTTAAGATTTTACTTACTTATTTAAGAGAAAGTGTGTGTGTATGTGTGTGTGAGAGAGAGAGAGAGAAAGAGAGAGAGAGAGCAGGGGGAGCAGCAGAGGGAGAGGGAGAAGCAGACTCCCCACTGAGCAGGGAGCCCAACTTGGGGCTCAAACCCAGGGTTTTGGTTAGATGCATAGGGAATGCTACACTTCACAGGCTTCTCAGACATAAAGTACACAGGTGCCACCATGAAGGAGCCAATGAGAAAAAGAACCTGAAGTATAGGAACACATGTTTGGTTTCTGATGTCAGACCCTGCAAATACCGCAAGTAACACAGAACTGTGTCCTTCCATTATTGTAAACAACTATAAAATGCCTTATAAACAGACCAGAGTTACGACTGTATAGAAATCAAATTCAGCAATGAACTTCCCGAGGGATGCACTGCTTAACTGACTGCTTCTGCTTGCTTTATGAGAAAAATCTGGTTCAAATTCATATGCAGAAGCTTCTTGAAATCTGTAAAAGACAGGTGTTCAGTAGGTCTTCATCAGCCCCTGGGGCTTCTACTCAGGCATTTATTGTGAATTGCCCTTTCAATTTAGTCTTCACAATAATCTGTGGCCTGATTAAGTATAAAAGATTTTAAATTATTTATAAAATAACATCTTACATTATTACTTATAAAATAACATCTTACATTGGGGGTTGGGGTATGGACATTGGGGAAGGTATGTGCTATGGTAAGTGCTATGAAGTGTGTAAACCTGGCAATTCACAGACCTGTACCCCTGGGGCTAATCATATGTTAAAAAAAATTTTTTTTAATTTAAAAACACACATTAGAGCACAGCCTCCAATGCTATCTCATGGCCAATAGTATGAAGGCATCTGTGCTTCTACCATATCCTTGGGTGAGAGATGAGAAATGGGATGCTGGTTTCTGAGATCCAAACCTTGGGGCTTACTCTTGTATTTCACTGTAATGTAGTTTTATTAAGACAAAATTGGAAATATTCTAAATGTCCATAAAGAGATGATGGGTTAAATAAATTATTATATGTCATTAAAAAATAATTGCATCTTACATTACATAATTCTTTACCATTTTCAAAATATTCCACATATCTTTATTCACTTATAGATCAGGTATTAAGTATGGATTAAATTTTTACATAAAATATATTAACTTCTTGAAATACTGTGTATTTATTTCATCATCACCTCCACACACTGTTTTAAAGAAGACAAATTAAATAAACATATATAAATGGGAAGTCCCATAAGAAAAAGAGCACACATCCACAAAGACACCTTTTACAAGATCAGCAAAGTAGTGAGCATGATTAGGAGCCCAAAAGTTGTTTCTATCGGGACTTTCATTACCAGCAAGATGATGAACTGATAAGCTGGCCAACCCAATTACTGAAAGCAACACAAAATAGGGAATAAAATATTTTTTAAGTAATAATACTTTCTAAAATTTTTATTTTTACTATTTTTCAGTAATCTCTCCACCCAACATAGGGCTCAAACTTACAACACCAAGATCAAGAGTCACATGCTCTACTGACTGAGCCAGCCAGGTGTCCCAGCTAAAAATAAATTTTGAAAAGAATCAAAAACATAAAGAACACTTAAGGCAACACTAAGTCATGTCAGGAACCTGAAGAATTCTAAGTTAAATTACCTACCTAAAGAGCATCAAAGTCAGCTCCTACTTTGAGGCCATTGGCCAAGTTCAGTAACTTGAGCTCTTGTTCTCTAGGTCTTGAGAAGTGCATGAAATGAGAGACATGGTGGAAAGTCTAATAAGAAGCATCTACAGCTCCCTATAAAGCTGACACAACCTTACAGCAAGAGTGAACCAAACCAGGAACTGCAAAGAAGGTTCCCTATCTCAAACCTTGGCACAGCAGAGAAAGGGAAAATTTTCAACCTAAAAATGTGTAACCACAAGCTAGCTCCAATGTGAGCCTACAGTTCTAACCTACCCTGGTAGCCCCAATAACTCAAGCTAAGAATTCAGTGGTCAAAAAACCCTCAACTGAGAATTCTGCTTACAAAGATCTGCTCTAAGTTCCAGTTCTAGGTAAGATGGAGTGAGCACATGCTACACTGTACCTCCCACTGAATGCAAAAGCAGAACGCACAGATAAACTGAGGACTCTGAAAAGTAAACAATAGCAGACAAACTGGGTAAGAAAACCAGAGTTCAAATTAGTACTGAAGCAGAAGAGAACTGGAACATTCCCCACTCTGGGAAATGAACTCACAAATTTAGCAAAAGATATAAATTTACATATTCAATAAGCTCAAAAACCCCAAACAGAATAAACTCAATGAATGATATGCCAAACATACCATAATCAAACTGCTAAAAACTAAAGACAAAGAAAAAAAATTTTCTAAAATGGCCAGAGAAAAGCAACACATTGCCAACAGAGGAGCAACCACTGACATTCCCATGGATTTCTTATCAGAAAACATGGCAGCCAGAAGGAAATGGAACAATATTTTCTGGTGTGGAAAGAAAAGATCTACTCAACTAGAATTCTATACCCAGCAAAAATAGCCTTCTGAAAGGAAGATGAAACAAGTGACATTCCCAATTGAAGAAAAACAAAGATCCACTGATAGCAGGCCAGCTCTCAAGGATTGCTAAAGAAAGTTCTTCAGACATAAAAGAAATGGTACCTAAGGAAACTCAGAGCATCAAAAATGAAAGAAGGAAAGGGGCACCTAGCTGGCTCTGTTAGTAGAGCAGGCCACTCTTGATCTTGGGGCTCTGAGTTCAAGCCCCATGTTGGATGTGAGATTATGTTAAAAAAAATCTTTTAAAAAAATGAAGGAAGAGCAACAGAAATGGTAAATAAATATCTGGGTAAATATACTAAACTGGTTTTCTCTGTTTCTAAACATGACAATGGCCAAATAAACTGGTTTTCTCTGTTTCTAAACATGACAATGGCCAAAAGCAAAAATTATAATATCTTCTGATGAGTTTTTCAATATATATAGATGGAACACATCAGGGAAGAACAACATAAAGAGGGAGGTAAGGGGATCTATGTGGTGAGAGAAGAGATAGTAAAGACAGAAAACTAAATTGATAAAACAGAAAACAAGCAAAGAGTATAAGAAAGGAATGTTTTAAATTACATTTTAATAAGTATGAAAAGAATAATCAAGAAACACTTTTAAGGAGAATGATCAAAAAAAGAGAAGTCAGAATTTAAAATTGAAGGGAGAGAGAACTACAAATGCTGCTGAGATTAAAAGGCTATGGTGGGGGGGCGAGATGGTGGCAGAGCAGTGGAGCACAAAATCGGAATTTTTAGAAGTCTGAAGTCTGCTCCATTGAGGGAAATCACTCCAGAGACTAAGCAGGGGTGGGGGGGGGGGTGGAACCCTTGCAGGGACAGCGTGGTCTCAGGACTCACAGGGTTGCAGAAAGACAGGGGGTGTCTGAGTGTGGCAGAGCTCCCAGGAACCAGGGCAGGGAAGCTGGCTGCAGACACAGAGCCAAGGAGTGAGCTCTCAGCTCAGGGTTACCTTAAACTGCTCCCAGGCACACTTGGGCCACTACTCTGAGAAAGGAGCCCACAGGTGGCAGATCCAGGGGGACCCCCTCCTTCCTCCTTTAGGAGAAGCGGCATGGAAGTGCACTGAGGGAGTCTGCTGGGTTTGGAGACTCCAAATGGGGCCATGCGCCAGAGGTAGAAACACTTGGTCACAGGCTGGGTGAGCTCAGAGTGTGGCCAGAGACCAGGGAGATGGGAGGTGCTGACTACTTTTCTCTGAGGGCACACTGAAGAGCGGGGTCCTGAGCTCACAGCTCCTACAGGGCCAGAGACTGGGAGGCCACCATCTTCATTCCTGTCATCCAAAGCTGTATGGAAAGTGTTCGGGGAACAAAAGCTCCCGAGAGCGAACCCAAGCAGATTCGCCCTCTGAACCAGGCCACTTAGTCTGGCCCCTCACAAAGGTGGTGCAATTCCATCTGTGGCAAAGATTTTTCAGAATCACTGCAACAGGCCCCTCTCCCAGAAGATCAACAAGAACATCCAGCCAAGACCAAGTTCACCAACCAATGAGAAATGCAAAACTTCAGAGCTACAGGAATACAGCACATAGAATTCATGGCTTTTTTCCTATGATTCTTCAGTCTTTCAAAGTTACATTTTTTTAATTTTTTTATTCTATCTTTTTAAAAATTTCCTCTTCCCTATTTTAACATTTTTTAACCATTTTATCTTATCAATACCTTTTTTATTTATTTTTTTAAGGATTTTATTTATTTATTTGACAGAGAGAGATCACGAGTAGGCAGAGAGGCAGGCAGAGAGAGAGGAGGAAGCAGGCTCCCCACCAAGCAGAGAGCCCGATGCGGGACTCGATCCCAGGACCCTGAGACCATGACCCGAGGCGAAGGCAGAGGCTTAACCCACTGAGCCACCCAGGCACCCTCTTATCAATACCTTTTTTGAAAAATCTTTTTTAATGTTCATTGTTATAGTCATATTCTATCCCTTCATTGTATTTGACCTTATTTTTTGTATATATATATATAGGTTTTTCTTTCTTTAAAATTTTGTGATATGGTTTCTTCTAAAATACCAAAATATACCTTAAATCTAGTGCATGGCTTTGTTCTAGTCTCCAGCCTGATCATATTTTTTCTCTTTTTTTTCTTTTTCCGACCAACTTCTTATCTTATCAATTCCTTTTTTGGAATCTTTTTAAATTTTCATCTTTACAGTCATATTCCATACCTTTATCATGTTTACCCTTATTTTTGTATATATGTGTTTTTCTTTCTTTAAAATTTTGGGAGGCAGTTTCTTCTAACAGACCAAAATACACCCATCAAGTGTGTGGCTCTCTTCTATTCACCAGCCTAATATATATATTTTTTTCTCCTTTTTTCCCCCTTCCTTCTCCCCCCAGTTTTGGGTCTCTTCTGATTTAGTTAGTATATATTTTTCTGGGGTTGTTCCTACCCTTTTAGTATTCTTTCTCTCATTCAGCTATTCTTATCTGGATAAAATGACAAGGCGGAAAAACTCACCTCAAAAAAAAAGAATAAGAGGCAATACCAATGGCTAGGGACCTAATCAATATGGACATTAGTAATATGTCAGAACTAGAGTTCAGAATGACAATTATCAATGTGCTAGCTGGGCTTGAAAAAAGCATGAAGATACTAGAGAATCCCTTCCTGGGGAAATAAAAGCCCTTTCTGAAGAAATAAAAGAACTAAAATCTAACCAAGTTGACATCAAAAAAGCTATTGATGAGGTGCAATAAAAAATGGAGGTTCTTGGGACGCCTGGGTGGCTCAGTTGGTTAAGCAGCTGCCTTCGGCTTAGGTCATGATCCCAGCGTCCTGGGATCGAGTCCCACATCGGGCTCCTTGCTCCGCAGGGAGCCTGCTTCTCCCTCTGCCTCTGCCTGTCACTCTGTCTGCCTGTGCTCGTTTGCTCTCTCTCTCTCTCTGATAAATAAATAAAATCTTAAAAAAAAAAAAAATGGAGGTTCTTACTGCTAGGATAAATGAGGCAGAAGAGAGAATTAGTGATATAGAAGACCAAATGATGAAGAATAAAGAAGCTGAGAAAAAGAGAGACAAACAACTACTGGACTATGAGGGGAGAATTCGAGAGATGAGTGATACCATAAGATGAAACAATATTAGAATAATTGGGATCCCAGAAGAAGAAAGAGAGAGGGGGTAGAAGGTGTATTGGAGCAAATTATAGCAGAGAATTTCCCTAGTTTGGCAAAGTGAACAAGCATCAAAATCCAGGAGGCACAGAGAATCCCCCTCAAAATCAATAAAAATGGGTCCACACCCCATCATCTAATAGTAAAATTTACAAGTGTCAGTGACAAAGAGAAAATCCTGAAAGCAGCTCCAGACAAGAGGTCTGTAACATAATGGTAGAAATATTAGATTGGCAGCAGACTACGCATAGAGACCTGGCAGGCCAGAAAGGACTGGCATGATATATTTAGAGAACTAAACGAGAAAAATATGCAGCCAAGAATACTATATCCAGCTAGGTTGTCATTGAAAATAGAAAGAGAGATAAAAAGCTTCCAGGAGAAACAAAAACCAAAAGAATTTGCAAACACCAAACCAGTCCTACAGGAAATATTGAAAGGGGTCCTCTAAGCAAAGAGAGAACCTAAAAGTAATAGGCCAGAAAGGAACAGAGACAATATACAGTAACAGTCACCTTACAGGCAATGCAATGGCACTAAATTTATATCTTTTGAAAGTTTCCCTAAATGTAAATGGGCTAAATGCACCAATCAAAAGACACAAGGTATCAGAATAGATTAAAACACACACACACACACACACACAAGATCCATCAATATGCTGTCAATAAGAAACTCATTTTACACCCAGACACCTCCCAATTTAAAGTGAGGGGATGAAAAACAATTTACCATGCTAATGGACATCAAAAGAAAGCTGGGGTGGCAATCCTTATACCACATAAATTAGATTTTATGCCAAAGACTATAATAAGAGATGAGGAAGGACACTATATCATACTTAGAGGGTCTGTCCAACAAGAAGATCTAACAATTTTAAATATCTATGCCCTTAACATGAGATCAGCCAATTATATAAACCAATTAATAACAAAATCAAAGAAACACATCGACAATACTACAGTAATAGTAGAGGACTTTAACACCCCCCTCAGTGAAATGGACAGATCATCTAAGCAGAAGATCAGGAAGGAAATAAAGGCTTTAAATGACACACTGGGTCAGATGGACATCACAGATATATTTAGAACACTCCATCCCAAAACAACAGAATACACATTCTTCTCTACTGCACATGGAACATTCTCCAGAATAGATCACATCCTGGGTAACAAATCAGGTCTCAACCAGTACCAAAAGACTGTGATCATTCCCTGCATATTTTCAGACCACAATGCTTTGAAACTAGAACTCAACCACAAGAGGAAAGTTGGAAAGAACTCAAATACGTGGAGGCTAAAGACCATCCTACTAAAGAATGAATGGGTCAACCAGGAAATTAAAGGAGAATTTTTTAAAATTCATGGAAACAAATGAAAATGAAAACACAACTGTTCAAAATCTTTGGGACACAGAAAAGGTGGTCTTGAGAGGAAAGTATATAGCAATACAAGCCTTTCTTACAAGAAAGGTATCAATTACACAACCTAACCCTACACCTAAAAGAGCTAGAAAAAGAATAACAAAGAAAGCCTAAGCCCAGCAGGAGAGAAATAATAAAGATCAGAACAGAAATTGATGAAACAGAAACCAAAAGAACAGTAGAACAAATCAACAACGAAAGTAGGAGCTGGTTCTTTGAAAGAATTAATAAGATTGATAAAACCCTGGCCAGACTTATCAAAAAGAAAAGAGAAAGGACCCAAGTTAATAAAATCATGAATGAAAGAGGAGAGATAACAACCAACACCAAAGAAATACAAACAATTATAAGAACATATTATGAGCAACTATACACCAGCAAATTTGACAATCTGGAAGAAATGGATGCATTCCCAGAGACATATAAACT
This sequence comes from Taxidea taxus jeffersonii, assembly GCA_003697995.1. Classification (NCBI taxonomy): domain Eukaryota; kingdom Metazoa; phylum Chordata; class Mammalia; order Carnivora; family Mustelidae; genus Taxidea; species Taxidea taxus. The sequence continues at coordinate 23,296 of ML104325.1, forward strand.
ACCAAAATCTCCCAACCAACAAGAGCCCAGGGCCAGATGGCTTCCCAGGAGAATTCTACCAAACATTTAAAGAAGAATTAATACCTATTCTCCTCAAACTGTTCCAAAGAAATAGAAATGGAAGGAAAACTTCCAAACTCATTTTATGGGGCCAGCATTACCTTGATCCCAAAACCAGACAAAGACCCATCAAAAAGCGAAATAAGTCAATTGGAGAAAGACAACTATCATATGATCTCCCTGATATGAGGAAGTGGAGATGCAACGGGGGTTGGGGTTAAGGGGGTAGGAAAAGTAAAAATGAAACAAGATGGGATCAGGAGGGAGACAAACCAAAAGAGACTCTTAATATCATAAAACAAACTGAGGGGGTGGGGGGGAGGGGGGTTGGGAGAGGGTGGTGGGGTTACATTATATGTTTAAATAAAAATGAAATTTTAAAAAAAGACCCATTAAAAAGGAAAATTACAGACCGATATCCTTGATGAACACGGATGCAAAAATTTTCACCAAAATACTAGCCAATAGGATCCAACAGTACATTAAAAGGATTATTCACTACAACCAAGTGGGATTTATTCCTGGGCTGCAAGGTTGGTTCAACATCCACAAATCAATCAGTGTGATACAATATATTAATAAAAGAAAGAACAAGAATCATATGATACTCTCAGTAGATGCTGAAAAAACATTTGACATCCTTTCTTGATCAAAACTCTTCTCAGTGTAGGGATAGAGGGTACATACCTCAATATTATCAAAGCTATCTATGAAAATCCACAGTGAATATCATTCTCAATGGAGAAAAACTGAGAGCTTTTCCCCTACGGTCAAGAACACAGCAGGGTTGTTCACTGCTATTCAGCATAGTACTAGAAGTCCTAGCCTCAGCAATCAGACAACAAAAAGAAATAAAAGGCATCTGAATTGCCAAAGAAGTCAAACTCTCACTCTTTGCAGATGATGGGATACTTTATGTGGAAAACCCAAAAGACTCCACTCCAAAACTGTTGGAACATATAGGAATCCAGTAAAGTGTCAGAATATAAAATCAATGCATAGAAATCAGTTGGATTTCTATATACCAGCAGCAAGACAGAAGAAAGAGATATTAAGGGGTCAATCCCATTTACAATCACACCCCAAACCAAAAGATACCTAGGAATGAACCTAACCAAAGAGGCAAAGAATCTGTTCTCGGGAAACTATAAAGTATTCATGAAAGAAATTGAGGAAGACACAAAAAAATGGAAAAACGTTCCATGCTCACAGATTGGAAGAACAAATATTGTGAAAATGTCTATGCTACTTAAAGCAATCTACACATTTAATGCAATCCTTATCAAAATACCATCAATTTTTTTTCAAGGAAGTGAAACAAATAATCCTAAAATTTATATGGAACCAGAAAAGACCCCAAATAGCCAGCTTAATGTTGAAAAAGAATACCAAAGTTGATGGCATCACAATTCCAGACTTAAGCTCTATTACAAAGCTGTCATCATTGAGACAGTATGGTACTGGCACAAAAACAGACACATAGATCCATGGAACAGAATAGAGAGCCCAGAAATGGACCCTCAACTCTACGGTTAACTAACCTTCAACAAAGCAGGAAAGAACATCCAGTGGACAAAAGACAGTCTCTTTAACAAATGGTGTTGGGAAAATTGGACAGCCACATGCAGAAGAATGAAACTGGACCATTTTCTTAAACCACACACAAAAATAGACTCAGAATGGATCAAAGACCTCAATCTGAGACAGGAATCCATCAAAATCCTTGAGGAGAACACAGCAGCAACCTCTTCGACCTCAGCCACAGCAACTTCTTCCTAGAAACATCACCGAAGTCAAGGGAAGCAAGGGCAAAAATGAACTATTGGGACTTCATCAAGATCCAAAGCTTTTGCACAGAAAAGGAAACAGTCAATAAAACCAAAAGACAACCAACAGAATGGGAGAAGATATTTGCAAATGACATATCAGATAAAGGGCTAGTATCCCAAATCTATAAAGAACTTATCAAACTTAACACCCAAAGAACCAATAATCAAATAAAGAAATGGGCAGAAGACATGAACAGACATTCCTGCAAAGAAGACATCCAGATGGCCAACAGACACATGAAAAAGTGCTCCACATCACTCGGCATCAGGGAAATACAAATCAAAACCACAATGAGATACCAACTCACACCAGTCAGAATGGCTAAAATTAACCAGTCAGGAAACAACAGATGTTGGCAAGGATGGGGAGAAATCCTACACTGTCAGTGGGAATGCAAACTGGTGCGGCCACACTGGAAAACAGCATGGAGGTTCCTCAAAAGTTGAAAATAGAGCTACCCTACAACCCAGCAATCACAGTACTGGGTATTTACTCTAAAGATATAAATGTAGTGATCCAAAGGGGTACGTGCATCCGAATGTTTATAGCAACAATGTCCACAATAGCCAAACTATGGAAAGAACCTAGATGCCCATCAACAAATGAATGGATAAAGAAGATGTGGTATATATACGTAATGGACTACTATGCCGCCATCAAAAAAGAAATCCTGCCATTAGCAATGATGTGGATGGAACTAGAAGGTATTGTGATAAGCAAAAAAGTCAATCAAAGAAAGACAATTATTATATGATATATCTGATATGAGTAATTTGAGAGGCAGGGTGGGGAGTTGTGGGGGGTAGGGAGGGAAAAAATGAAACAAGATGGGACCAGGGAGGGAGAAAAACCATAAGACACTCTTAATCTCAGGAAACAAAGTGAGGGTTGCTGTGGTGTTGGGGGGGTGGGGAGGGATAGTGTGGCTGGACATTGGAGAGGGTATGTGCTATGGTGATGCTATGAATTGTGTAAGACTGATGACTCACAGACCTGTATCCCTGAAGCAGATAATACATTATGTATTAATAAAAAAAATTTTAAATTAAATTAAACTAAAAAAATAAAAGGCTATGGGAATTCCTCTAAAACTTTATGCTACTGAGTTAAAAATTTAGATAAAATTGATACATTCCTAGAAAAAAATAATTATCCAAACCACTACCAAATAAATAAAAACATGAATAAAATAAGAACAGCAATTAAGGGGCGCCTGGGTGGCTCAGTGGGTTAAAGCCTCTGCCTTCGGCTCAGGTCATGATCCCAGGGTCCTGGGATTGAGCCCCGCATCGGGCTCTTTGCGCTGCATGGGGCTGCTTCCTCCTCTCTCTCTGCCTGCCTCTCTACCTACTTGTGATCTCTGTCTGTCAAATAAATAAATAAAATCTTTAAAAAAAAAAAAAGAACAGCAATTAAAATTTTCTAACAAAGAGAACATTAGGTCAAAACAATTTACAAAAGAGTTCGGCTACTAAACTTAAGGAACAACAACAAAAAAACTAAAAAAATTCTTCCAAGAAATAGAAAAAGAGAGGCAACACCACAACTCCACAATTATGAGGTGAGTATAATTTTGACACCAAAACTTAAATAAGGACAATATGGGAAATTAAGATTAAGTCCATTTAATCAATGAATAAAGATGCAAAAAATCCTTAACATTAGGGAACCAAGTCCAGCTGTGTATAAAAATACATAATATACCACAA
>ML104326.1:0-11008 GCA_003697995.1 Taxidea taxus jeffersonii
TGAAACAATCCTAAAATTTTAGATGACATTACCAGTAACGCCTCACTTGAGAAGTCTGGCTGTGGAACAATATTAAGAATAGCTACAGATTATTATGTCTGTGTGCGCCAGGCACTCTACACCAGGTGCTTTCAACAGCTCTGGCTGTGTGGTTTTTTTTTTTTTCTTCATTACCCCTATGTCATAATTGAGGAAATTCAGGCACAGAGAGGTTAAGTGCCTTGCTTAAGACCACACAGCTAACAGGTTTAAGAGTCAGGATTCAAATCCCCAACTTTCTGAAACCTGGGTCCCACATACTCTGCATTTGACTATGCTGCCTTTCAGGCATGGGGAATATCTAACACCAGGAGGTGTGTGTAGAGTGAAGGGGTTTGTATATGTCTGAAGAGTGGGCATCCTGACTTTGGCTAACAGCGGAGGGTCCCTGAGGAGATGGAGTGGCAGCAGGTCAGGGTGGCAGCCACTCAGAGAGAACTTGAAGGTTCAGCAGGTCCAGCTCCATTTGGAAGTTACTCTTTTGGACAGAACAGCAGCATTGCCCTTCTCTCACCAATCAGAGGCCTCGAGTCCTCGAGTCCAGATTCTATGGCTCTGGAGCAGACCCTCAGGCCAGGCTGACAGGATGGAGAATTGGTGGTGAGCTTTGGCTAAGGGAATCACAGGGAACAGATATTTGATGAGATCTGTTGGCAAAGATTTGTTATTTGCAGTACATGTTGGGAAAGTATAGGTATCAAGAATGTGCATTTCCAGAAAAGAGTAAATAAAGTCCCATACACCAGACAGACACAACTTAGGGTGGGCTCACATGGGGCAGGAGCAGGGGCCAGCCGAGAGAATTCCAGAGAGGCCAGAAAGACACACATTCTCTTACCCATAGCTAGAGAAGGCATTGCTCCAATGGTTTCTTAGTGAGAAAGAGCTTGCTATGTCCATGAGGAACCCCTTTCATATCATTCATTCAATGTATATACAGTGTTTCATTAAGTTATGTGTGATTCTCATTGCATAACCAAGCTTCATTCTCAACAACCCTTCTTTGCCATTATAAAGTAAAGAATTAAAGATTCACTGGGTAATCCAACAATTAGCAAGATGAAAAATGCGCATGCTCTGTGAGCCACTTGTTGGAATGTATCTTACACAACTACTAACACAGGTATATAAAGATATATGGATAAAGATATTTATTATAGGATAGTGGAATAAATTATGGGTCAGCAGACAGTGGATTTCTATGCAATCATTAAAAAAAGGCTTGAATAGATATTAAGTGGGAAAAAAGCAATGTGCAGAATAATCTTGTTGTGTAATGTGCAAACATCGACTTTACTATTATTATTATTATTATTATTATTTTAAAATTGCCATATTATTATTATTTTAAAATTGCTGTATGTATGTATGTATATACTTATGCATATTTGTATAAACATTAAAGAGAAAAGCCTGGAAGGACAGTGGATTTCTTTGTGAGCTAAAGCTGGAGATAAGAAGGAATTTTCAGTTTTTAGTTTATGCCATTCCCCAAAAGGTAGAAGTGGTGGGATTGTGGATTTTTGGACCTTTTCAATATCTTTCCAAATTTCCCATAATGGACCCGTATTGCTTTCATGAGTAAGCTTCGTTTCTGCTGGGGAAGCAGCAGGCCATATGTGGTAGCTCAACCACATGTAGAAGCTAAGCCTAGGGCTGTGGGGTCACAACACCTGAGTTCACAGCCCTGTTCTGCTGCTGTGCAGGGGCTGATGGCTGAGGATAGATGACATCACCTCTCTTCATCATAGTCTCCTCGTTTGTAACATCCAGCTAGTTTGGACATCATGAGATTATTGGGGGGATTCAGTGAGACCCTTCATGCTGAGGGTCTGGTCAGGATTTAGGTATTATTGAGTGTGGACCTCCTTATGGGAAAGATCCAGCTCAGGGGCATAGGTAGATAGGCTGATGTTGAACAAAGGACTATGCTTAGTTGACTCCATCTAAGATTGGAGGGGCAGTCCTCTCCCCCCCACCCACCGCCAACGACTCAGCCCCCACCCCTGGAGGAAGAAACATGCCAGTGAGGACATAAGAATAGTGTCAGGACCCTGCTCCCAGTGCTTTTCCTGTCTTGGTGGAGCCACAGGGAAAAGGTCCAGAATAACCCTTCGACTTGAGTCCTTCCCATCTTTCTTGTGTTGCAGCAAGGTTTTTCATTCTTCTTCTAGCCCTCACTTCTGCCTGACTTCCTGGGACTGAAGTCTGAATGTTTTAGGAGACCAGCCTCACCCTCTTCTGCTGGGAGGCAGGGAGAAAGGGAGCCCACCCTTTCCACCAAGATCTATAATGCCCTTAGCAAATCTGGTCAGGCCTTACCCCTTACCCCGTCTTTCTTCAACTTTCTTCATTGTGAAGCTTGAGCAAATGATCAGTCCCTGGGAGCTGGGCTCTGCCCATGGTGGAAATTGATTTATCAGAATTTACTTTTGGGCCCTAAAATCATGGACACTGAAAATAACTTATGGCCACAGTTGAGACTCCTTTTCAGATAAATCATCAGCCAGAAACATCTAGTATGTTTGAAAGTCACAGTGGCCACTAGATACAGAGGATTTCTGGCTAATATGACAGACCTCCAAGTAACTGCAGATGGTCCCCTAGAGGCCATATAAGGCCAATGACACAATGAAAACCCCTGAGCATGGGGAAGCTCTGTGTCTGGGAGCACCTTGTTGGTAGGTGAGATGGTAGCTATGCCAGCTTGCCTCCTGAGATCCCTAACAGCTCTGAGAATACAGGGGAAAGCACAGATAGCCAAGATGCCTCACAGTCTGGCCCCAGTCCTTAGGGCCAGCCTTCCCTCCTACCAATTTCCCTTCCCCCCACTCTACCCCCTGCCTCCTAAGCTATCTTGAGACACCTGCTCATCTCTGACAACTAAGACATTTATCTCTCTCCAAGCCAGCTCACGGTCTCTCATCGATGGAGTTTTTGTGTTTCTTCTCTGATTGGCTAATTCTAGGGCATTCTGAACGATGCAGTTCTACTATAATATGCTCTAAATGTCTTTCTAGAGCCTTTTACATAGAATTGATTGCCTCCACCTTAGTGTTTCCTAAGACTTTGTTCATAGTTATCTGTCCTATTTTCTTTTTTATTTTAGTAACATTTTATTTAATTATTATCTGCTTTTATTATCTATACTTACTTCTTTTATCATAGTATGCTATACTTAATCAGTAGTCCTCAAACCTCAGTGGGCAAAGAACTTAAAAGCAGCAACAACAATAACAATTTATTGAACACCTATAATGTGCAGGCCCAGGACTGGTAAAACAGTAGACTACCCAATAAAGTGATCCCAGAATGTATTTTGTGTTATTGTGTTCCCTCTTCCACATGGGACCTCTGATTCTGTAGCTCTACTGTGGGGCCTGGGAGTCTGCATGTACTAATTACAACCACAGGTAGGTTCTGATTCCAGTGCCTGGAGATACACTCTTTGGGTAAGAATGTATAAGCCTACAGCTTCTATGAATGTAATGAACGCCATTTTTTAATATTGCTGTAGAATAAATTTGAATCCAAGTGCCTTGGGCCTGGTGTGTGACAACCAGCCCCTTAGTTAATGAGTAAAGCTAATTAACCACCTACGACCCTCATCGCTATGATAGTTTTTGGTTTTCTTCCAGTCTTTGAGTAAATGGTGTAACATTTCCTAAACAAGTATTCTGGTGAACCTAATTCTGCCATACATGGGAAAATGTGCTAGGTGCTATAATTGCAGAATAAAGAAAGTGCTATTGGGCAACAGAAGAGGGAGAAATTAATTTTGACTGGGATAATTAATTTATAGCTAGCAGTTGAATGAAATGCCAAAAGCAAACAAACACGCACAGGTGCTCAGGATTGTTTTTCTGACACCATTTGCTATTCATTTGTGTGTGGCTTGCTATGAGCAGGAACATGGGTGTAACTAGAGATCTGTGAATGCCAATCTTCAAGACAAGGAGCTGCCAAGGAGGGCTTTGATATGGCCAAAGGATTTTATTGTGCATTTCAGAAATCTCATTACAATTATGCCTTAATAGACAGTGGTGAGATATATTCAATTCCCAGCCCAAGAAAATCATAACAGAGAGAAAAGTTTCTGTAGAGGTTACACAATAACTTACCTTCATGGAATTTTGACATTTCCCAGAGGAAGCATGTAATTATGCAATTTTTATATGATTGACCAATTCCAGAAAAGTCTGTTTGTCCAAGTAATGGACTTTTGGCAATTCTCTCTCTCCCCCCTGTTGTTGTGCTTTGTTGATTGGCTGAGGATTTAGTCAGAGAACTGGGGAAAGACCCTGGAATTTATAAATAAACACATTAACCACATGTTTATGTATTCATTAATAACATCTAGAACTATTTGTTGAGCTCTTATTACGTGCCAAGCATAGTGTTTAGCACTTGAAGTCAATACGTCATGAAATGGGCCCTGACCTTCCTCTTATGTAAACACAGTCTAGTGGAGTTACAGAGAAGTGAACCGTAATTATAACACAATGGGACAAACTCCACCTTGGCATGGATACAGAGTGCTATGGGCACCTAAGAGGTATATTAGCTTACACTTGAAGTGATTGGTTAAAGTAGTTAAGACTTTGTTTCATGGTCTAAGAAGTAGGGGTACCAAAGAGTTCTTGAAGGGTCCATAAAGCTGACTCACAGGACAAACAAAAAGTGCAGAATCCATAAATAGGGACAGCAAAAATGGCAATTAGAGGCAGCATATAAAGGACATTCCCAAGAATGATACTTTTATCTGGTGTAAGGCTATGGTATAAGGATGTGGGTTTGCTGCATGGCATGGGGTCTTAAGGATGTTGCCCAGGGACTGATACTCACAGATGGGAAACTGCCTGGGCCTGGAACAAGGTCAAGTAGACTGAACAAGTCTGCTGGTGCTCTAGGGGCTTACAGTCACTCTGAGCTTTGTATTGGTGAATTCAGCTTCTTTTTTTTTTTTTTTAAAGATTTTATTCATTTATTTGACAGATAGAGATCACAAGTAGGCAGAGAGGCAGGCAGAGAGAGAGGAGGAAGCAGGCTCCCTGCTGAGCAGACAGCCTGATGTGGGGCTTGATCCCAGAACCCTGGGATCATGACCCGAGCTGAAGGCAGAGGCTTTAACCCACTGAGCCACCCAGGCACCCCGTGAATTCAGCTTCTTACAACAGAAAACACTCTAGTGAATTTAAGCAGAAATATTACCAGATACTAGTGTTACCAGATATTAGCTCGGAGAGCTGGTTCTAGGATGAGCTTCTAAGAACACTTCCAGGTTCCAAAGTCCTAAAAATCTCAGCCACAATCCAAGCAGTTGTGTTTCTGCTGCAGGAGGCCACAACATTAGGGGGTAGCTGACTATAAAATTATGTTGCCTCTGCCTCAGTCCATGCCAGCAAATGGTGGGTGCTTTCTGTCTTCCTCCTTTCAAGTTATGTGGTGAAACTAAAGTCTTTCTGAAATCTTAGCTGCAAGGAAGCTTGGGAAATGTAGTTTTGGCTTTCTGGAGTCTTTAGCACAGGAAGGCACATGAGGAGGAGGTAGAGGAAATTTGGAACAAGCTAATTACAGTATATGCTACAGGTATGTATCCCTCCCAGGTCTAATCAGGTATAATTGGGAAATTAAAGCCAAAGAACATACACAACTTCCACCATTTTAATTAACAATATGAGGGCCTTAGGGATGGAATATTGGATCCTTCTGGCCCTGCCGGGTCAGGGATTTGGGTACCATTTGAAAGTTTGTGGGACCTGGAGAAGGACAGCCATGGAGCTGATGAGAATGTGATGGAAGGGCCAGCCACAGCCAACAGAGAATAGTCTGGGGTGCAGTGGGAGACGAAAGAAGAATAATGGAAGTACAGAATTCAGAGGGGTAGCTGAGCCTCAGAGACCAGAAAAAGCAGTTGAGATTTCAAGAGCAGGAACTCAGGAATGGCTCACCTCGTTATTCTAATTATGCTAGAAGTCATGATGTTGACCTTTTACTGAGTTAATTAGGAGGGTGTATAACACTCAGTGTCTTCCTAACTTTCTGGTCACTCAGTGGTTGATTTTAGCTTCAAGATTTCCTGAGAAATGCAGATCACTCCATCTGATTACCTCACCAAGCAGCTTTCCTCTGAGATAGGCTTTGTCTTCCCCAGTGAGATTGGATCATGAAATCCACCTGCAGGCTCATTCTGACTCAGATCCTGAGTCAACTGTGGCAGAGGCAGGAGGGGAAAGAATTCCAGCATCATCATTCAGGAAGATTCAGAGTGAAAACCAGATGCCAAGAGACCTGACATGTGGAACACTATGGCTCCATTCCATTTATTCACTCATTTAACCATATCTGTTAAGCCCCCGTAATGCCCCAGGCATGTGCACGGTCTGCATGGTGATATAATGACAAGCAGTCTGAAGGATGAGTCAGACTCCTTTAGGTGGAGAAGTGATGGAAGAGCATATCGTGCAAGAGAGAACAGGATGTGCACAAGGCTTGTCGCTGAAGTAGAAGTAACAAAAGACAATGTGGCTGGGGAGATGGGCAGGACCTGGACAGGCAGCACTTTATTTGCTTCATTAGGGACTTTTGCCTTCTCCAAAGGGTATAGGGAAGCCATTGAAAAGGGTTTTAGGTGGGAAGATGGACATTATGCGATGATGCTTTATTATCAGTCCCATGCTTTCTTTCTTGAGGGATTGATAAGATGAGGAGAGGCCAAAGTGGGCACAGGGAGATCAGGTAGAAAGCCTTGCAGTAGTAGTGAAGGTAAGAAATGATAATCAGTCAGAGGTTGGTGGTAGTTGAGAAGAAGTATTTAGATATTTAGAGGAGGAAGAAAACAATGTAAGAAAGGAACAGTTTTGTTCTTTTCTCTCTAGTCACTTCAAACACTATTTTCATTTTTAGACTTGGTTTTCTTTTTTTGTATTTATCTTTTCAACTTATATACTAGCATAAGAAAATCAAAAGGAATAGTTATATTTAAGAAAAGTCACATCACAATATGGATATGCTTACATATAACCCATGCCAAAGACGTTGAAGTGGTATACAGTCTGTATTATATATAGCACCATGGTTAAGGGCACAGATTTTGCAGACAGGGTATTAGGTCTGTGACCCCAGATGAGCTATTTCACCTCTCCTAGCTTCAGATTCAGTGTCTATAAAAGGAGGATTAATAGCACCAAACTTGGTGGGTTGCTCTGAGAATTAAATGAGATAATCCATATAAAGGCATTAGCATAGAGGCTGGCATAATGAAAATGCTCAATGAATGTTAACTAGTATTGTTATTCATAGATATTATCTGACCATCCTCTACACAGTTGGCTGATGGTCCTAAAGCCCTTCAGAACCACCAGAAAGCACAGTACAAAGCAGTTATTGCAAGACAAGCTTGTGCACAGATGGCAAGGACTCTAAAAAGGTGGCTTAGGATATTCTTTGATTCTGCCTTTTTCTTCTAAGCCAGGTTCTGTCTCTAAGACTGTAAAACTTGTTGGAAAAGCACTGCTTGGTAGGGAGGATGGGGAGGAGTGAGGGGAAACGATTGATGAGGGAGGAGACTATGAGGTGGGACACAGGATTTCTGCTTGTGTTGGGTAATGTTGGTAATGATTTCACTGTAGCTCATTTGTTGTAAAGCTATGATCTGTTTTCTTATTCCTCATTCATTGAACATTCACAGTGTGCCAAGCACTGTTATAGGGACTGGGGATATTGCCAGGAACAAAGTCTGAGCTTTTGTAGAGCTTAAATTTTGGTGGGGTTATCTTTCTTGTCAGCAAATTATATTCTCCTAGAAGTCTTATTTCGCCCTAACTTCTTCCTCCATGATAGGAATGAAAGGATCCAGTAGAACACACTTCCTGTTCTAGATCCGTATTGGAAAGAGTTTTATTGTGTGGAGCATGGTATCTACTCCTTTTGGGGGAATTCTGTTTGTATTTTGTAAGGGAGGGGAATAATAGAGAAGTTAATCACTACAAAGAACACTCCTCTTATCAGTCTTCAAAATATCCGCTTGAGTATGTATTGTCACGGATGAAGACAATGAGGCTGAGAACTTAAGTGATTTTCCCAAGTGGAGGAGGGACTCAAGATTCAGACTTTACTTCTCATGTTTTATTTCTGTTTTTCATAAACTGGGAGCTATTTGCTCAACTGCAAACAAATAAAAGTGATGGCGTTAGCCCAGTTGGCATTTGGCTTGATGTCAGTGGCTGGGATTTCCAGTTAGTAGATTTTACAATGAGTACACTTTCAGATAAAGTAGTCTTCATGGCATCTGATATACCTTAGTGATTCTCAATCGCTAAGTCTATGGACCAATGATGGTCTATGACAAAGTTGTCATCAATCTCACCAAAATGCAAAATAAATTTAAATTAAAGGCACTTCTCTCATAATGTCTTCTCAACTTTTGGTTGTGAGATGATGGTGAAAGTAAGAGGTAGTTAGGCATTTGTCTGTTTTTAAATTATTATTTTACGAAATAAAAAGTTGGCAAACTTATGTCTGTCAATTCTTTTTTATTTTGTGATTTACTGTTTGGTAAATTCAAAAGTTTGGGGGGACCTCCTACAACTAATGAAATGAGAATTAGAAGTTCTGTTTCTGGCAATATTGAATGTTAGTGTTAAAAAAAAATCTTTCTAGTGCAAAATGCCTAAAGAGAAAATAAATTGGAAAATAAAATTGGAAAAAGGGGCCAAAAATGACAAGAATCATAAATTAGAGAAAACTACATTTGGGAAAGACAAGACAAATCTCAAGGTGTGAGCAATGTGGGAGGTGGGATCAAAGACTTTTGCCTGAAGCTACTGCTCCCAAAAGGTGATATCCTTGGTGGAAAGAGGAAGTAGGAAAAAGTTTTCCTCAGAGGGAGCCCAGTAAGTACAACTGCTTGTCTTACCCTTGGGATGCTAGGAAGGATAAATTTCTCCTGAGAAATTCATTACCATGTGTTACTCTCATTGGATTTAAGGCTAGAATTCCCATTACAAATATGAGCTGGAAAATCCCAAACTGAGAATCCAAAATAATCTGGGTTGGGTAGGGTCTCTAGATGCCCGATAGGAGTAAGCAAATTTTCTCTGAAGGAGTGCATCTTGATTTCAGGCCTTAAAGAATTCCTACAGATATAGTTCCAATGAACACTAACTCAAAATTAAACATCACTGAATGTATGAGGAGATAATATGTCATGGCTTGAAATCAAGAGAAACCTCAAGAATCAAAATCAGAAGTTTAAAAATTTCAGGTATTAGAAATGTTGGATACAAAATATAAAAAAAGGAGTATTAAAAATGTAAGAAATTACCAAGTACATATTTTTTAAAAGAATCAATTAAGACCTGTATAAATGAAAAATATAACCACTGGCATTTAAAAGTTTCACTTACACAGGTGAAGAGAGAGTTCATGAACTGGAAGTAAGATATGAAATAATTACTCTGAAAGCATAGAAGAAGGAGGTGGAAAATATAGGAGGTAAGGTAAGAGAAGGGAAAGATGGAATGAGAAGGTACAACATATATTTAAGTAGAATTATGGAAAGTAATAATAGAGATAATGAAAGAGATGCATGCCCAAAGTTATAATGGAGGAAAAATTTCCAGAATTGATGAAATAGAGGAATCTTTAGGTTCAAAAATCCTTATGAATACCAAACAATGATAAATTGGAAATCCACACCTAGATACAGTGTATTGAAGTTATAGAATATCAACAGATCTTGAAAAAGTACAGAGAAAAGAAAAATAAGTTTTGAAGGAATGCTAATAAGTTGATAGCTGTCTTCTCAGCAGCAACTATAAAAATTAAAGGAGAGATACACATTAAAAATCCTTCATTGGGGGAATCTTGGAACACTGAAAAAATAAAATTAAATTAAAAAAAATCCTTCATTGAGGGACGCCTGGGTGGCTCAGTTGGTTAAGCGGCTGCCTTCGGCTCAGGTCATGATCCCAGTGTCCTGGGATCGAGTCCCGCATCGGGCTCCTTGCTCAGCGGGGAGCCTGCTTCTCCCTCTACCTCTCTGCCTGCCTCTCTGCCTACTTGTGCTCTCTGTCTGTCAAATAAGTAAATTTAAAAAAAAATCCTTCATTGAAAAATAGGTAAGTAGCCAAATGTAACATCTAACAAATTAGCTCTTCAGAAGGCTTACATTGCATTAGCCTTAGGAAAACACCTTTTTACCTATAAGTGGAATGAATTGGCCCACAAACTTGAAGTACAGAACTTTTCCACTTATATTTTCACGTAGCCACTTGACCTTTCACATGTTCCACGTGCCTTGTTATTGTGAAGCTCAATGTCTTGCTTTGAGGGTTCCCATGTCCGTTAAATTGAATTGTCTAAGAACACTCCAAAGTGGATTAGTCTTCCTTCTAATGCCAGATATAGAGGGAAATGAAATTTGGTCCGCAGTTACTTTTTCACTACCCTATTGCAGTTTAATTTGGCTTTGAAGAGTTCTGTGGACATTTGTCCATTATGAGGACATTTTAATGAGTTTAGATCATTGCATAACCACTTTCACTTATAGTTTGAGTGACAGTCATAACCTCCTGGAGAACAGTGGGTCACATTGACTCTTACCACCACCAGCACACACAGATGCAAAACTACTGTTCTTATTTCTGAGGGCAGTCACCTTCCTTCTCAGGGTGGAGGCAGAGTTTTAAAACCATAGGAAATACCAAAGATCTTGTATTCATCTCTCCCAGGACCACGGTATCTGCTTAGTCTACACTTGTGTGAGCAGAAGGGAACTTCTCAATGGCCCTCATGGTATCTTCTCCAGGTGATCATTTCTCCTCTGGTATAGACTGAAATCCATGTTGAACTCTAACCCCCACTGTGATGGTATTTGCAAGTGAGGACTTTGGGAGGTAATTAGGTCACGAGGGTGGAAGCTTCGTGAATGGGATTGGTGCCCTTGTAAAAGATACCCAAGAGGGCT